>PVJI01007879.1:0-75018 GCA_004026765.1 Micronycteris hirsuta | reverse complement strand
AAGTTTAGAACATTCTGGCAGTAACCAGAGGGGAGGGGGAAGGGGAGAAGGGGGACAAGGGTATTCAGGAACTGCTATAAAGGACACATGGACAAAACCAAGGGGGAGGGGGGAAGCAGGGGAGGGAGGTGGGTTTGCCTGGGGTGGGGTGGGGGGAGGGTAAATGTGGACAACTGTAATTGAACAACAATAAAATAATAATAAAAAAAAAAGACTTAAATGTAACTCGTGACACCATAAAAATTCTAGAGGAAAACATCGGTAGGAAAATCTCAGACATTCCATGCAGCAACATCTTCAGTGATATGTCCCCTAGAGCCAGGGACATAAAGGAAAGAATAAACAAATGGGACCTTATCAAAATAAAGAGCTTCTGTGGGGCTAAAGAAAATAGTATTAAAATAAAAAGAGAACCAACCATATGGGAAAACATATTTGCCAATGATACGTCAGATAAGGGTCTGTTCTCCAAAATATATAAAGAACTCATACGACTCCACTCCAGGAAGACAAAAAACCCAATTAAAAAATGGGTAAAAGACATGAACAGACACTTCTCGGAAAAGGACATACAGAGGGCCCAGAGTCATATGAAAAGATGCTCAACATCATTAGCCATCAGAAAGATGCAAATTAAAACCACAATGAGATATCACCTCACACCAGTCAGAATGGCCATCATCAACAAAGCAACAGATAACTGTTGGAGGGGATGTGGAGAAAAGGGAACCCTACTGCACTGTTGGTGGGAATGCAGACTGGTGCAGCCATTGTGGAAAACAGTATGGAACTTCCTCAGAAAACTGAAAATGGAACTGCCTTTTGACCCAGCAATTCCACTACTGGGATTAGAATCCTAAGAATCCTGAAAAACCAATCCAAAAGAACCTATGCACTCCAATGTTCATAGCAGCACAATTCACAATAGCCAAGTGCTGGAAACAACCTAAGTGCCCATCTACAAATGAATGGATCAAGAAACTATGGTACATTTACACAATGGAATTCTACGCAGCAGAGAGGAAGAAGGAGCTTATACCCTTTGCAACAGCATGGATAGAATTGGAGAGCATTATGCTAAGTAAAGTAAGCCAGGCAGTGAGGGACAAATACCATATGATCTCACCTTTAACTGGATCATAATCAACAAAAGCAGAAAGCAAGCAAACATAACCAGAGACATTGAAATTAAGAACAGTCTAACAATAGCCAGGAGGGAGGGGGGAGGGGACAATGGGGAGAAGGGTTTTCAGGAATCACGGTAGAGGACACATGGACAGAACTAAGGGGAAGGAGGGAGGCTGGGGAGGGAGGTGAGGTTGGAGGGGAAGGGAGGAGGGGAGGGGAGACGTTGCAAATAACTGTAATTGAACAACAATAAAGTAATTATTTAAAAAAACCTACTAGAATGACTTCCATGTGTTAGGGCTTTTGGAACATGTTGGTGAACAAACAGACAAAAATACGCATCCTTGGTAAGTAATATATATGTCAAGGGATAAGAAAGGGTATGGAGACAAACAAAGCAGGAAAGGGGTGAGGAGAGTGCTGGGGGCAGAACTGTGGGTGGAATGGGTTGGAATTGCAATAGGGTGGTCAGGGAAGCCCATTCAGAAGGTGGTACTTGAGAAAGACCTGGTGTAGGTGGGGCCCAAGCAAGCAGAGTATCTAGGAGAAGAAGTTCCAAGCAGGAGGAACAAATCCAAAAAGCCTGGAGGTAAAAGTACTCCACGTTTGCTCAGAAAGCAGTGCGGAGGGCCCTGTGGGCCAACATTGCAATTGGCCAATGTCATCAGAGAAGCTCTCAGACCAAAACTAAGCTTGGAGAGAGATACAGACTGTGTACCTTATAGACCATTGCAAGTTTTTTGTTTTTGTTTTTTAATTTAGGGAAAGGGGAAGGAAGTGACAGGTGTATAAACTTACTAGAAGATTTTAGCAAGAGCAGTGCCATGGTCTGGCTTCAGCTTTTACTTTAGGATCATTTGGGTTGCTTTACTGAAACTACGTTATGAAAGTATGAGGGAAACCAGTCAGGAGGAATGGTCAACAATCTAAGGAAGAAATGATGAAGCTTGGGACCAGGGTGAATGTAGTAAAAACAGTGACAAAGTGATATGATTCTAACTATAATTTGTAGTTACAGTCAGCAAGATTTGATGATGTAAAGTGTGAAAATAAGACAGAAGTCATGGATGACTAAAGGTATTAAGAAATATTACCCAAAACTTGGACAAAATCCCAAAGGGATAACTATGTGCTCTCTCATATTGCCTCACAGGCCCTGACAAGGATGAATTAATTCTCTAGGGCATGCACTGATGTTAACTTATTATTTACTGTTATAGAATAACTTCACTATTGCAAAATACGTGTTCACTTGTAAAGTTTTGCCAATAGATGTGCCAAAATTTTTCATTCAGAAGAGAAGATAATCTCAACAAGTTATTGTCTAAAGATTATGAACCACTTCATCTCTAATTTAGCAAACTCACCTTGCTTGCTTTCCTGATTGACTATAAACATCTGTTTCTCCTTTCAGTCTGCTTTACCTCTTTCGAGTTCTTTGCTTCTTTCTGAATCAGCTTTACCACCCAGCTGGTTCTGTCATATGTGAGCTAATACATTTTTAACACATTAAACACATTTTTGGCACAGCTTACTTTATATTTTTATGACAGCCATGTTCCTATCTTTTACAAAAATTATGTTTTGACAAAGGTTTTGGGTATGTGTAATTGGAAGAATAAAACTACCATTTACTGTCCTGGCTCGTGTCTCTCAGCAGATTGAGTGCAGGCCTGGAAACCAAAGGTTTGCTATAGTTCGATTCCCAGTCAGAGCACATGCCTGGGTTGTGGGCTGGGTCCCTATTTGGGGGCATGCAAGAGGCAACTGATGGATGTTTCTCTCACACGTCAGTGTTTCTCTGCCTCTCTTTCTCCCTCCCTCTCTCTACCTTCCTCCCCTCATCTCTGAAAATAAATACAAATAAAATCTTTTTAAAAAAGAAGTAGTTAGGAAATCCAGAAGCTTATGCTGTTCTGGAAGCAAATGAAAAAGGTGTTTCACTCAGGATATAGGAATACACTCTGTCGAATGCAGCTGAGTACTAGGGTAAGATGAAGACAGAATTAACCTGGAATGGAAACTAAGACTGAGGGAATGAGAGGAGCTTAAGAGGTATTTTTAAGCTGAGAGAAACTTCTATTCTATTCATGTGAATGGTCGTGTGGGTGATCAAGTTGATAGTAAAAGTGGCCCTGGCTGGTGTAGGTCAGTGGATTGAGCGGGAACCACAGAGTCCTGATTCGATTCCCAGATGGGGCACATGCCTGGGTTGCAGGCCAGGTCCCCAGTGAGGACCATGTGAGAGGCAACCATACATTGCTGTTTCTCTCCCTCTCTTTCTCCCTCTCTTCCCCTCTCTCTAAAAATAAATAAAAATCTTTTAAAAAACATTGATAGTAAAAGCAGGCGATGCAAGGGAAAGAGGGAGCAATGGTTGGAACAATGTTCTTAAGTAGGTGAAAAGAGAGAGGTTCTAATGCACGAGTTAGAGATGGCTTATCTCACAGTGGGGATTGTTAATCCGTAGTGTGGGGCACAAAGGCAGAGAATGTGGGCGCAGATTCAGGCCAGGTTCACAATTACAGGGAAGTAAGATCAGGCAGCCTGACTGTGTACATTTCTTCAGTCATATCATGCTGTGAGGGTCCAAGTGCAGGGTGGGATGAAAGTCTGATTGATTGGGTGATCATGATGGAGCAAGAGAGGCTCAAAGGGCTTGAGGATGTACAAAGAAGTGATAACAAAGATGGACCACAAAATTGAGCTATAGAAGGAGAGTAAAAAGTACATAAAATGAATCGTAGAGCATAGGAACTTGTGAAATTAATATTACAGTCAGAACTCTCAGGAGTAAGCTATAAAGTCAGAGAACTCAAGGGAGGCTACATTTTGGTAATTCAGATTATGGATGGTTAATAAAGTTTAGCTTCTGATGGTGACATTTAGTGGGTGAAACAGAGACTCAGGGTCAGGAGCATGTAAAAGGAGAAAGCAGAGACACAGAATGCAGTGAACTGTGAACAGGCACATAGCATTTACTCTCCAAGGAATATTAGCCAGCTCTTGAGTGGTGTGGTGGAACGAGGAACCCAGGAAGACTGGCTGCAGAGAATGTATTCTTAAATAATACCGTTAAAATGCCATCCCACTGTTCAGCTGTTTGTAAAGTAAGTTCTATTGCTTTCAATTGCCTTAATTTAGAGAAACAGGAAACAAAGTAGAATTCTTTATTTTATATACTAGAGTAGATGGTCTTTTAAATTACCCTTTCTAAAATACCCATCTTTTCTACTCTCCAAAAGATCATTTCTTAACTGAATAATACTCACCTTTGTGGCCTTTTCTACCAAGAACACAAATAGAAAGCAAATTAGGCTACATAGAAATCTGGCAAAAGTAAAACAAGGGCTGACACATGAAAGAAGGATGTAAAATGAATCAAGTTGTGGATGAAAGGGGAGAGAAAAGTTTTAAAGAAATGTACAGGGAAGAGAAAAAAGTATGTTCAGAAGAATGAGCAAATAAACTTATAATAATTTGCATAGGGCTTGGAAAAGTCTGCGTGCAGTAATAATAATGAGTAGCCCTTGGAAAGAATGACTCAAGATTTTATACTACAGGACAACAAAACAAGACGATTGATGAAACAATACGGATAAGGTACATTGGTCACTCCTGATTGATAAACTACTACAGGTAGATTGGGACTAGAGAAGATTTGGGATGTTTAAAATTGTTCACATTAACATCATTTGCATAGAGTTTAACTATTTAATAAATTCATTATTTTATTCATGCTTGATATATCATAACTCACGATTTTTGTTTAAAACTTAAATACTCCTTGAATTGGTAATGCCTGAATACAATTGTCCCTAAGGGATATAAAACAGTAATCAGAGAATGTCCAGGCAGGGACAGAGGCGCGCAGGTCGGTTCTCTGCACACCTTCTCCCTGCAGGATGGGGTTATGGATTCAACATCTGGGTGTGTTTGGTTACACAAGTACTGCTCTCTTGCGCTAAACCAAAGTGCTCCTCCAAGAGTTTGGCTCTCTCTGTATGTTTTCAATAGACCATTAAAAAGACAGTAATTTCAAGTAGATTTCTATCATGTAAATTTCTCATTGGGATTGCTAAAGTTGAGAAGAAATCCAATAAAAACAAATAAAAAAGAATGGCTTTGATTCATATTGAATCTGCCTACAGTATTAAGTATCTCTTAAAGACTTGTCCATACCATCATCATATAAAGGTGATCCTCCATCACTCGGTCATGATTTTAAAGGAAACAGAGATTGAAGATAGATGGTAATTATATACTGACAGTTTTATAATAAAGACAAAATGATTTGGGATTGGAATGGTGTTATTTAAACGATTTAAGAAATGATCTCAAGCTGTCCTTAGTAGAGCAAACATGATTGACTGAACATATACACATTTTTTCTGTTCATTTAATGAGCAGGAAATATTGTTCCTTAATTCCACTTTGTGCTTTCCTGGTCACTTTCATAACAGTGCTGAGAAACACCAAACAGTATGTTTCTGGGGATTATAGCACTTCTCAGATAGTCCCAGTCACTTGAAGAGCACTGCTAGGTGGAAGGCTTAAGGCCAGAATATGCTAATTATGCACAGAGGCACTATCTTTTAGGAAACCATCTGAACAAGAGGGAACGCTATCTCCACATCTGTTCTATCTTTTAAGCATTTTAAGGACTTATAGTTATCCAATAACTTGAAATTTTAGAAAGTATTTTTGATTACTTATAGAAGAGGCTGTTGTCAAAATACAGATTCATGGCAGTGCTACCAAAGGTCTTCAGAGTTTATACTACCCTTTGACCTCCAAAAATGTGGTCTCATTTTTTATTTTGAAATACAAAATGTATTTTGGATGGTTTAAGATTCTAGTCCCTAATTCCCAGCATTCTCCACATACAATCACACCCTGTTAACCCTGTGTAGTGCATCTACAGTTAGAGTTTGGCTAGAATGCACCTTATCTGTAAATTCCTTAAAGCTTGGTGAGCATGTGAGAATGTCTTTCTTTCAGAAACAGCAATCTCTGCAAGTTGCTTCTATTCCAGGGGCAAATGAGAATCTTGGTCTGCTTCACAGGCCTCAGAATGTGTCTAAGGGTTATGTTAGCTTACCTGAATTATAAGACATTTCAGTATTTCTTGACAGAAAATGCTTGTTACTAACCTGTTTGTGTTGGTCATATGTCTTATAAGCTCTGAATTGCTTCATGTCCATTATTACTCTTTAATTAACTTTGAGAAATGGGAAAGTGATTACAAATGTCAGTTGGGTTCTCTTCGTTCAAGTACTGTCTTTAATGATATCTCAAAGCCTTCTTTAGTTGAGACTCTTGTCGTTAAAAGTGAGAGATGAGACACTAACACATGTTTAAACACCAACAACGAATGAAGTGTGTGGAGTGAGAACGAAGTCAGCTGGCATGCGGAACCTGAGCTTAACTTCAGACATGACTAGATACAGCAGAATCTAAATAACAGTATCGATGCTCAGTTTCTCTCGATCTCTGATCTCTGCTTTCCTCCCCTGTCCTTCCAAGACCACCTCAGCCCTTGTGATGGAGCTCCCAGAAGCTCCAGATGGAGCATGTTTCATGGGACTGACCTCACCCCTGGTTGTAAGAAAAAAAATCTATAGACCAGTAAGGAAGGAAAGGTATTGACCCTTAAATAATAGCACAACGATTTCTTATAACATAAATTGGAAAAGGCACCCCAAACTTTGAGATACAGGGCATGACAGAATCACTGAAATATGATAGTGAATTTTCTTAGCAGCTCCGAGGTAATAACAGAGTTTATAACCCTTATTGGGTATACCTGATCTTAAATAAGATGCTGCCTCTCTCTGATTGAATTAGAGTGGTTGGGAAGAAAAGTAACAAACGCCGAAAAATCTCACTCAAGCCCCTTCAGTTACAAGTGATAAAGTGAAAAATAAAATATTTTCCAGAAGAGGTCATGAATTTTGGAAAGACAAAATATAAACATAAATGTGCAATATTATAAATCTATATAATAATAAAAGCATAGGACATCTGACTCTCATTGAATAATTATGAATGTCTTCACTGATATTTGATTTCTATTGCAAGAAGAATTTTTAAAACTCTAGATGAGAAGAAAAAAATAACATTTGGGGGGCTGAACAGTGCCTAAAAATATTTCACTTTCTTTTTCTTTTTATTATGACCCCATTTCTGGCTTCAATTTCCTTTCACAATAAAGAAACAACCTACTGCTAACCCTGGAGCCTATAGCATCAAGGCTAGGAATAGTCTTTTTGTTGAAACAACTTTATGAGAGTTTCCTTCTATTTGGACAGTACCTGAAACTTGACCTAAATTTCAATTTATGTTTTAATAGCAGTGCAATCTATATACTAATTTAATATCTGCCGAACACCATATACAGCACTTTTATCAGCAAAGGGAATGGAAAATTAAAAATGCAAAAATTTTCTCTTGATTCATATATGTAGGAATAGCTGGTTACTTTATGTCCAAATTATAGGCAAACACTAAGAAGTATCATAAACAGACAACTTGATATTTTCAGTTGTTTGTTTTTTTCTTTCCAGTGAGTAGCCCTGATACCCCTTTGCTAGAAACTCAGACTCTTTTCAACTCCAAAAATGAAGCAACAGATGCCCCCATCAGTCACCACAGCATGGCCCCTGTGCTGCCCTCACAGGGGCAGTGCAGCCACCACTAAAGGAAATGCTGAGTGACAGGTAGCAGAATCAGAGGCGGCCATTTAAGATCCAGTCATTATGCATTGAGTGTTTACTCTGTAGACAGTAAGGTGCTTTTGCATTTATTACTATTCTGAAAGTAGAAATGAATTCAGCAACTAAAGCAGCTGGAGCAGGAATTGCAGCAAAATAATGAAAGAGAAAGTATATAGGACAACATCAGGATATGTGTGGCCCCAAAGAGCTCAATAGTGAAAGAACTGTGCAAATAAGAACTGTGCAAATTCCATGGGGATTTCCAGAGGGCAGAGAAGCCCTAACAGAAGTATTTAAAAACGGAGCACTCAGCCATTCCTAAGATGGCAGAGTTAACATCCTCGATAACGTGTAAAAAGTAACTGGGAGGCTAGGTGGGAAGGGCAGTATTATAGTTAAACATCTCTTGTAGGTCAAGCACTAAACTAATTTCATTAGGCTTCTAGTCAAGATGGCAAAGTAAATGCTATACTCTTCTCTTCCCAAACCACATCAAAATTACAACTAAACTACCGAAAAACAATCAATGAGAGTTGCCTAAAATCTAGCCCAACAGAAATCCTATAACTAAGACTAAACAGCAGAAGTCATGTAGAGACTAGTGGGAGGGATGGAGAAAAGAGCAGGCTTGCCCCGCACCCATGTGTGGCAGTTAAAAATCAAAAGGGGTACCTTGGCTGTAGGCACCTCCCCTAAGGAGTGAGGGGCCCCAGCTCCACACCAGTCCCCCCATTGAAGGTTTCCAGTGCCAGGAAGAGAAGTCACCGTAACTCCTGGCTGTGAAAATCAGCAGAGATTATGGCTGAGTGAGACAGAGGGCTCTGGTGTCGCAGGCATGGCTGATAAAGGGCCCACACATGGACTTACGTGCTGACTCTCTGAAAGACTCGCTATGAGCTCCAGTGCTGGGGCAGCAGCTCAAAAGGCACCAGGGACATAGGAGAAGAACTGAATTGTCTGGATTCAGGGCAAGGGCTGGAAAAACAGCTTTCTCCCAAAGAGAAGCACTGGCAGAAGCCATTGTTCCTTTGCAGAGCCCTCCCCCTGTAGGCAGGGCTAGGCACTGTTATCTGAGTCTCCATCAACGTGGCTACAACGTTCACCTTGCACTGGTGATTCCCTAACACCCCACCCTACCCAACATGTGGGGCTACCAAGCTTCTTCCAGTGTTTTTTTCATATAAACCCAAAACATGCAACATCTGGCCTCAAATGCCCCATACTCCTTGCTAAGCCTCCCCAAGCCTGGCACTAGAGACAGCTGGCTTTAGTTCACAGCCTCTCTCAGGACTTCCATGCCCAACACAAGTCACAACTATCTTCACATTACTTTGTAGCTCATATCAGGTGTCCCCAGGCAGGGCACAGGCAGTAGTTTACATTGATCTGCACCTTCAAAGCAGCCTCAAAACCAACACAACCAATGGCCCACTTCAGACCACACCAAAGAACCACCCAAATATCTCCACAAATGACACACTCCAAGGGCAGATTCAGTAGACACCAGAGCCCCATGAAAGGACATTCTGCTCCGTAGCATCGGCCCCTGCACCACAGCTCTTCCACTGTAGTCATGGCCAGTCCTCAGAACCAATTGGCCTGTGGTTCAGTCCCTCTGACTGATGTGCCAACAGTAATCAAAGATTAACTACAACAGGAGGGCACACACAACAACACAAGGGACACACCTGTAGCACCTGGCTCAGGCAAACAGAGAGACTGGACCTCTGGGTCCCATAGGACACCTACTATATAAGGCCACTCTACCAAGAGTGGGAGATGTAACAGCTCTGCCCAAAACATAGAAACAAACATAGGGAGGCAGCCAAAATGAGGAGACAAAGAAATGTGGCCCAAATAAAAGAACAAAACAATACTCCAGAAAAAGAACTAAACAAAGGGAGACAATCAATCTACCAGATGCAGAGTTTAAAATGCTGGATATAAGGAAGCTCAGTGATCTCAGTGAGAACTTCAACAAAGAGATAGAAAACTTAAAATTAGAAACAGAAACCATAAAAAAGAACCAGCTATAAAAGAAGAATATTATATCTGAAATAAAGAATACATTAGAGAAAATCAATAGTAGATTAGATGAAGAAGAAGATCAAATCAGTGATTTGGAAAATAAGACAGCAGACAACATCCAATCACAACAATAAAAAAAGAAAAGAATCCAGAAAAAGGGCAACAGCTTAATAGGCCTCTGGAACAGCAAGAGTACCAATATTCATGTCATAGGGAACCAGAAGGGGAAGGGAAAGATCAAAGAATTGTAAACCTATTTGAAAAAATAGTAACGGAAAACTTCTCTAACCTGGCACAGAAAACAGACATACAAGTTCAGGGAGTGCAGTCCCAAACAAGAAGAACCCAAAGAGTCCAGACCAAGACTCATCATAATTAAAATGCAAAAGGTTAAAGACAAAGAGAAAATCTTAAAAGCAGATAGAGAAAGACTGTTAGTTTACCTACAAGGGAGGTCCCATGAGACTGTCTGCGAATTCCTCAACAGAAATTTGTAGGCCAGATGGAATGGCATGAAGTGCTCAAAGTGATGAAGAGCAAAGACCTACAACCGACATTACTCTACCCAGGAAAGCCATCATTTAGAATCGAAGGACATACAAAAAACCTTCCCAAATAAGAAAAAACTAAAGGAGTTCATCACCGCCAAACCAGTACTACAGGAAATATTAAAGGGACTTCTTTAAGAAGAAGAAAATAAAGGATCAAAAATGTGAATAATAAAATGTCAATAAATTCATATTTATCAACAATTACTTTAAATATAAATTAACTAAATGCTCCAATCAAAAGACATAGGGTGGCTGAATGGATAAGAAAATAACACCCTTATATTAGGCTATCTATAAGAGACTCACTTCAGATTGAAAGACACATATGACTGACAGTAAAGGAAGGGGAAAGGATCGTTCATGAACATGGAAACAAAACAAAACAAAAAAAACTGGGGTAGCAATACTTATATCAAACAAAATAAACTTTAAAACAAAGGTGATATCATGAGACAAAGAAGGGTCCAATAATTCTACTTCTGAATATGTATCTGAAGAAACAAAGCCCAAACATTAATTTGGAAAAAACATAGGCATCCCTCTGTTTATTGCTGCATTATTTACAGTAGCCACGACATGGAAACAACCACCAATAGTGTCCATCAGTAGATGAATGGACAAAGAAATGGCGTATATATACAATGGTATATGACTCAACCATAAAAAAGAGTATGAAATCTTGTCATCTGCAACAAGATGAATGGACTGATAGTGTATCGTACTGAGTGAAATAAGTCAAACAGAGAAAAACAAACACCATATTATTTCATTTATATGGAATCTAAAAACCAAAATAAATAAACAAAACAGAAACAAACACATAGATACATAGAACATTTAATTGATTGCATAGGGGAGGACTGTTAGTCGGTTAGGTGAAAAAAGAGATGGGATCGAGAAGCACAAAAGTGGTAGTTACAGAACAGTCATGGGGATGTAAAGTACAGCATAGGGAATATAGTCAATAATATTGTAATAACTATGTATGAAGATGGATACTAGATTTATCAAAGTGAATACCTTCTAAGTTATATAATGTCTAAGCATTGGGTTGTATGCCTGAAACTAATGTAATATTATATGTCAAATCTAATTGAAAAATAAGAAAATATTTTTAAAAATAAACAAAATTTTCTGTAGGGTGAGCCCCTTGAAGTATAGGCTTCTCCTGTTAGGTGAGTATTCTAGGAACTCATCTGTATCAGTGCACCAGCTGGTGGTGGTGTGAGGGACTGAGTTTGGCTTCAGTGAATTTTTTTTGAACACTCTTCCAATGAATTTGCCTATTTTATGATGGGTGATGTATGAGTGCACCTGGCTACACACACTGAATTTTCAGCATTTTTGACCAAAAACAGCATGACCTCTGCCTAACCCTCCTTATTCACACAATCTGGCCCCAAGTGAATATTTTTTTCTTTCCCCAGCTATAAAAAGTACTCAAAGGGAAACATTTTGCCAATGTGAAAGAGGTGAAACAAAACAAAACAAAACAAAACAAAACAGCAGAAGCACTAAAAGGTATCAAAATTGATGAGTTCAAAAACTGTTTTGAGCAGTGGAAAAATGTCTGAACAGGGGTGTTACATCAAATGGAGAGTGCTTTGAGTGTGACTGAAGTTTAAACATGTAAGAAGAAATACACAATTTTTATAAACAAATTCTGGGGTTTTTGGGTCCCCCCTCACATACAGAAAAGCACAGACAATAATGAAACAAATGACATTTCACCATGCAAAATTTAAACTTCAGATTTGATTTTTTAAAAATAAAATGAAATGTTACTGATAAAAAAATTCATTTACATGTCACAACGATTTTAGATGGTCGATATTATAGTACTGTGTTACAGATAAAAAACGGAAGCAAACAGGAAGTAAGTAGTTTCTTAAAGAAAACATAGAAAAAATTAGAAAAGTAGGATTATTTACTAGTCATGTATTGATAAATTCAACAAGTATTTTCTGAGTGTCAGGTATGTAAACTTAATTTAGACAAAATCTTTGATAAACTTTTAAATAATTTAAAAATTATTAAAGGGGAAAATGCGGATATCTATAATAGTCTCAACAGTAAAAATAAGGGACAATAAAAATTAAGAAGTTATTGAAGATCTAAAAGAAGGAATCAAAGACATAAGAAAAGTAATATGGAGAAAGTATAGGCTTACTTTGAAAATAACTATATAGAACTAGAAATAGAAAACGTATGCTCAGTGAGGTTCGTAAAACTGCAGTGGGTCGGCTCAGAATATAACTGGCGCTCCCTGGGTACTTACCATACACGAGATACTGCTGTGAGCGCCCACTTCCTCTGTCCTCACAGTCCAGCTCTAAGGGAGGTGTGGTCACCATCAGCACTATGAGGTTGGACACAGATGCAGGAACTTGCCCATAAGTCACATGACCATGTGGAGGTGCCAGGATTTGAAACTGGGTATTCTGACGCAAGAGATTTCAGTCTTTTCAATTTTTTTTAACAGCTTAATGCAAATATAAAATAGAGATATAATTTCTATATTATACAATTCACTATTTAAAGTGATTTTTGGTAAATTAACAGAATTGTGCAATCATCGTCACAATGACATTTTAGACATTTTTATCGCCATAAAACTAAATCCAGCCCTAGGCAACCACTGAACAACTTTCTGCAGTTTTACCTATTTTGAACATTTTATATAAATGGAATCATGCAATAATACAATATATATTCTTTTATGTAGTCTTTTTATGCTGCTCTCACTCAGCACAACGTTTAATGGATTAATCTACGTTGTAACGTGCACCAGTACTTCTTTTTCTTTTATTGTCAAATAATGTTTCATTGTGTAATAGACTACATTGAACTTATCCATTAATTAGTCGATGGACATTTGGGTTGTTTCCACTTTTTATCAAAAGCTGAACAATTCTGTACGCATAATCAGCTATGGAACTTCACATACAAATTTTTGTGTGGACGTATACTTTCATTCCTCTTGGGTATACAGGTAAGAGTGGGATTACTAGGTCACGTGGTTAACTTTAACATTTTAAAGAACTACCAAACTGCCTTCCAAAGTGGCTACACCAGTTCACATTCATTTTACATCCTAGTGGGTGTGAAGTGATGTCCCATTGCGTGTTGATTTGCATTGCCCTATTCACTAATGATCTTGAACATTGTTTCATGTGTTTATTGGCCGTATGTATATCTTCTTTGGAGACACGTTTATTTAGAGCCTTTGCCCATATTATGGATACATGTCACTTGCATTGTCTTCATCGTAACTCTTAGCAAGAAGTCTGTGGATGGGCTAGTGAGGTGGAATAGGGAAAGGGAGGTAGTTATCTTTAGATGGAAACTATGAAACCTGTGATATGAAGCCTTCTGCTGCAAGAATCACCAAGCCCAGAGCCCTGAAGCTGAGGGAAATTCAATCCCAGAGGAAACAAAATGATTATAGAAAAGATTTTTAAGACAGGCAAACAAAATTAAAGTTTCAGACTAGGCCAGCTTACTGTATTCTCCTTCCACAAATAACTCTTTAACAAATAACTGGCCTCATTCAAACATGAGTAAGAAAGAACCCAATAACAACATCTAAGGGAAGATACAACCCATGAAGGAAAATGTAAACTAAGTAAGAGCGATCCAGAAATTGTATTATAAATAGAATAATTGCTCCTTCTACCTATTCTCCCTCAAAAGTTAAAAGTCCTACCAAATATTTCTCCTAGGTTCAAAAAAATAATAAATAATCAATCATTTAAAGTAATTTAAAAAAGAGATACAGATGTTTATGGAGGTAATTATTAGATAGAAGGAAGTGAAAAGCAAGGTAGAAGAAATCAGGAGAGAAATAAATGAGAAAAATAGAAATGATACATAGGTGAAGCTACAGTAGAATAAAAAAAAATAAACATGACAAAATGGAATAAGAGATATTGCATACAGGCTAGAAGTAATCACCAACATGATACAAAATAAATATATGAAGCATGTTTATTTAAAAAATGATGGCATGATGAAAATATTCTTTTTTTTAAGATTTTATTTATTTATTTAGAGAGAGGGGAAGGGAGAGAAAGAGAAGGAGAGAAACATCAGAGTGTGGTTGCCTCTCTCGTGGACCCCACTGGGGACCTGGCCCGCAACCCAGGCATGTGCTCTGACTGGGAACCGAACCGGCGACACTTTGGTTCGCAGCCCGCGCTCAGTCCACATTGAGCTACACCAGCCAGGCCAAAAATATTCTTATAATTTGTATTCTTTTTTTTTATCATTCTTTTTTTTTTACTTTATTGTTGTTCAAGTACAGTTGTCTGCATACTCTCCCCTCCCCTCCCCCTCCAATCCCACCTCCCTTCCCTGCCTCCCTCCCAACCCTTGGTTCTGTCCATGTGTCCTCTATAGTGGTTCTTGAAAACCCTTCTCCCCATTGTCCCCTCCTCCCTCCCCCCTAGCTATTGTTAGATTGTTATTAATTCCAATGTCTCTGGTTAAGTTGGAACTGGAGAGCATTATGCTAAGTGAAGTAAGCCAGGCGGTGAGGGACAAATACCATACGATCTCAACTTAATTTGTATTCTTAAAAAAGAGAATTTATGGAGTACAAAAATAATTTAAAACTTCAACAGAAGGAAAGTTAATTTAATAAAATGTTACTGTCCCAACAAATATGAATTCAAAGACACATTTTAGTAAAAATACTAAATATTAAGGGTAAGAGAGAAAACTATAACCTTCCAGAAAGGAAAAGATGATGTACATGAGAAGTACCCAGACTGGCTTCAGGCTTGTCTATAGTAACACTCTGTATCTGGAGATAGTAGAAAGTTGCCTGTAAAGTGCTCAGTAAAAGAAAACAACGCAACAATGTCATTTATGCCCAGCAAACAGATCTATTGCATGTACGCTGCACTCATGAGCACTTCTTATAAGAGTACTGGTCAACACAAACCAGCCAACTGAGAGAGGACTCAAAATAAGAACCTCACAGGAGAGGTTGTGGTCAAAAGACTAATAAAGAATCCTAAGTCTATTTAATTTAGAACTCAATATGGGAATTATAGTTACAGGCAGAATTCATGTTATAAATTTCAAAAATTGTGTCAGGAGAAGAGAAGGTGATAATTTCTATGTGTGTTTTACATAGTTTTGTCTTAACCAGTAATTTTTAGACAAACTTAAAAAATTTTAAGAGAAAGATCCTTCTATTTAAGGGAAGTGATGTCAAGATTTCATCATGTGGTATGATGTGCCTTATTGGATTTGTATAAATATTATATTTAATTGGATTATTTGTATCACTATTTTATTTAGAGATTTAAAAATTAGGTATGGTGTCCCAATTAGCATATGCATTTCAAACATGCCTTGAGAAAATAATTTTCTCTTTTAATTTTTTAATCTAATTAATGGCATTAATGGGTTTCATAATATTAAATGGTCTTGACTCTCCTTGAATAAATATAGCTTGAATTATGGTGTATTCTTCTTTGATGGACTGCTCAATTCTATTAACTAATAATTATTTATAATTTTATATTTATATTCATATATATAATCAAGTAAATACCAGCCTCATAAATCTAACAGAGATTTTCATCTTTTTCCAAGCTTTAAAATAGCTTAAATAACAATATATGTACTTATGTTTTTTAAACATTAGCTATTTTTTTTTCATGGTACATCTTACATTTTCTTCCAAATCTCTTCTATAGTTATTATCTGCTGAGGTTTTTTTAATTTTTACTTAAGTTAGTATTCTATTTTTATATAAGTAAATTTTGGTAATTTCCTCAATAGTCACCATTTTGGCTAGAAAATTATCCAGCTCCCCTTGTCTTTTAAATGGATTGCCTATGAAATGCAAATAATATTCTTTTACAGCTCTTATAATATCATCCAAATCTTTTGTTATATTTCCTTTCTCTTATGCCAACACATCAAGATGAAATCTTTAGAATTCTTTTACTATGCCACTTCACACACACACACGTCCACATATGGTTTCTAGAACACTGATTCCTTAATTCCTGGGTTTTACTGACCTAAAATGTAGGTGCAGTTGATTTGGTTTAGATTTTAGATATTCTCTTCTCCCTCTCTTTCTGTATATAAATAGATGTAGCATATTTTTCTGTGTATAACATGCACTTTTGTTGCCCAAATTTTTGAGGGAAAAAGAAGTATGCACATTTATACATGGGTAGTACCTGAAATACCTTGTTTCTGTTCTTGTAATTTGTAATTATTTGTTACATAAAATTTCTTGTAACATAATATGTTCAAAAATAAATGCTAAAATTCCTTTATAATACAAAAAACCCCCCAAGTATCTAAATATAAAGAAAGAAATTGAATTAAAAAATTAAAATGAAAGATGTTTTTCCTGAAAGTTTGAGCCAAAAACGTAGGTGTGCACTATACACAATGAAATACAGGTATATAGATATAGCTAGATACAGATGTATAGATATAGATGATGAAATAGATGTAGATATAGATAGGGACAGAGATAGATACATACAGATAGAATCTTTAACTTACTGCCTATCACATTTCACTTTTTCTTCGTAATCTCTTGAGCTCTTTTTATTTTCATTTAAGCATAATTTTCAGGTAAGTATAAAATGATACACTCTCTGAATTCTTGAATTTCTCTGAATTCTTGAATTTTTTTTTAAAGATTTTATTTATCTATTTTAGAGAGATGGGAAGGGAGGGAGAAAGAGAGGGAGAGAAACAGCAATATATGGTTGCCTCTCACATGGCCCTCACTGGGGAGCCAGCCCGCAACCCAGGCATTAAGCCCTGACAGTGAATTGAACTGGGACCCTCTGGTTCCCAGACCACGCTCAATCCACTGAGCTACACCAGCCAGGGCTGAATGCTTGCATTTTTGAAATGTCTTTCCTTTGGTTAGACAGATGACCTCTTGACTAAATTTGTAACTCTTGGCTTGCAGGATCTGGGTCCTCTGAGGACTCCCATGGTGTTCGAGCCTCCAGTGTTGCAAGCGACGTGCTCAGTGTGGGAGAGCTGCTTGCTTTTTTTTTTTTTTTTTTTTTTTTGGTTACCTGCTCTCTGGAACCTACAAGATTTCCTTCTTATTTTTGAAATGCTGAAAAGTCACCAAGCTAGGCTGTGAAATATGGCTTTGTAAATTAATTCTCCCTGGTTCTCAGGAGGGTTTTCAAATCAACCAACTCGTTGATTTTCAACCAGTAAATTTTTCTTGAATTAGTTATTACCACTCTATTCGTTTTTTTCCCTATAAAATGCCTATCATTCATAGGTATGTTTTCAGACTATTTTCTCTAAGACTATTATCATCTGTTTAATAATATTCATCACTTCACATTTTTGCTCTTTGTTAGAATTTTGTACCACTTGGTCTTCACAAAAGAAACCTGTTTCTCATCACTAGCTCTCCAATTCCATACATATAGGAAGGTGTGTTTGGTATGTGATCTAATTGCGACTATTCATTTGTTAAAGTCATCTTCTGACTCTTCCATTGATTCTACCACGGAGGGAGTTACTTATTCTTCCTCTGAATAACTGACTCTCCTTAATTAAGTTGTTGCTGTTCTTTCTTTGCTATGGATTTATGTCCCCATCACACAGGCACAGTGCAGGCGGAGATACCCTTGTCATCGCTCGTTACCCGGTGAGAGCCACAGTCCAGAGAACGGTGGAAAGCATGACATCTTGCACTTGATGGCTGGTAGTGAAGGAGTTGGTAGCTGTTCACACTTTCATAAAGGACAAAATGATTTGGCTTCCAGTGCAGGCAACAACTCTACCCAAATCCCAGAGCCAGGAATAATTCAGCTAATAGTGCCGTTCACCTTCCGGCTCTTCGGGATTCCCAGGTTTTGTGTGGGCTCTTCCCAGAAAGCACACAAAAAGCAAGCAGCTACTGCTACTCCCAGAACAAAATAGGTGTCTCTTTAGTGACCCCGTCATGATCCAGGAAGGCTAGGTCTTCCTCTCAGGCTTCATGGTTCTCCATCGCCACCAACATCTGGAAAAGGACAAGTAATACTCATACCTGTATAGGTTATTAGATACCTATTAGATATTTGTTAAATGAGTTACTTAATATCGCATGTGTTGGTCTGAAAGTCAGGACAAGGATCATGGTCTCCCTGCTCCCGGTCAACTAACTTTCCTACCATGAGCTGTTTCTTCTTGACGCCATGATGTCACCTGTGCTCGTGGTTAGTGCGGCTAAGCTACCTCTGCTTGCCACGCAGTGGTCTTTCTCTGCACACATGTTCACATCGCATCCATTTGTGACTATTCAGGTGCTTTGCAGAGCCACCTCTGACACAGGCTTAAGCTGTCTTGTGCCTCAGTTTCTCTAAAAATAAAATGAATATAAAATGACATTTGTTTATAAAGCCTTCTGATCTTATAAAATGGTAAGGTGTCATTACTTTGATATTAAGCTTTCTGAATGTTAAACATACAGTAACACTCTATACTCCTTCAGTTTCTTGCATGTGACAATGTGAAAGTGTTTTATAAACTTTTATTAACTACTCAAGCCTCCCACTGCCATTGTAAGGCAGGGACAGTATCATTATCTCTTATTTAATAGATTGGAAGCAGGAGGCCACTGGGTGTTAAAGACTAAAGGGCAGACTCCAGTGGAGGCAGTGGCAGAGTGACAGCAAAGGTAGCCTGTCTGGGCTTTGTTTTTAAGGATGCCCAGTCCATTTGAAGGGCCACCCTCTGCATGCCAAATAATTATGCACTATAAAAATTGCATCTTTCCCTCAGGGGAAAAGAAAATAGTTCCCACTTATCCTTTCCTTCTCCTCGGTACAATGTTGGCCAAAGAATGAGAAGTAGAAGAGCCTCCTTACCTCTCTTCATCTCAGGAGTACAGATCTTTCCCAAGTCAACGGCAAAACCATAGAGAAGAAGCTCACAGAATTTTCAGCAGTTTTTATAGACAATGTTTGAGTGAGAGCTCATTGTAATGCAATATATCTTAGTAATATATAACTTTTAATAATAAAAGTGCTTTCATCCCTAGCTGGTGTGGCTTAGTGGATTGAGTGCTGGCCTGTGAACCAAAGGGTCACCAGTTCGATTCCCAGTCAGGGCATATGCCTGAATTGATGGCCAGGACAGGTGTCCAATAGGGGCGTGCAAGAGGCAACCACACATTGGTGCTTTTTTCCCTCTCTTTCTCACTCTCTCCCCCTCTAAAATAAGTAAATAAAATCTTTAAAAAATGCTTTCACACATCTACTGATTTGATAAATATTTATTAAGCATCTACTGTGCACCAGGTACTGTTCCAGGCAATAGGGGTACAGAAGTGAATACATTAAGGCATTACTCTAAAAAAACCTCACATTTCAAAGGGAATAAAGGTGGGAAGACACAATAAGCAAAAAACCACCGTATGTGGTAGAAAAAGCTAAGAAGAAAAAGATAAGGCAGGGAGACAGAGAAGAGTGGGGAGGCAATGTTATCTTATACAGAGGCCAGGGAGTCGGCATTCAAACGGAAGCAAAGAACGGAGGGGAGACTGTCTGTGGATATACGAGGGGAGATCTTCCCAGCAAAGGAAACCATGAGGGAAAAAGTCCTACACAAGGAGTGTGTTTGGCGTATCCAAAGTCAGCAAGGAGGCCGGAATGGCTGGAGAGAACAAACAAGAGTGAGATGAGGTTAGAAAGGCAGAGGCGCAGGATGCATTAGCACTCCAATCCAGTAGAGCCTGTTGCTCACGAGAAGGGTTTTCATTTTTATTCTGAGTGATGAGTGAAACAATTGGATGGTTTTGAGCAGAAGAGTGACATGATTCAAGTTACATTTTTGTTGCTGTTGTTGTTTGTTACTGCTGCATATGGCCTGTACTCTGTTAAGGCATGTCCCCTCTATTCCTACTTTGCTGAGAGCTTTTATCACAAGTGGGTGGTACATTTTATCTAATGCTTTTCCTGCATCTGTTGATATGTTCATATGATTTTTATCCTTTATTTTATTTATGTGGTGTATCACATTAGTTGATTTGCAGATATTGAGCCATCCTTCCATTCCAGGAGTAAATCCCACTTGATCATGTTGCATGATCTTTTTAATGCATTGCTGAATTCAGTTTGCTGATATTTTTTGAGAATTTTCGCATCTATGTTCATCAGGGATATTGACATATACATTTCTTTGTAGTGTCTTTATCTGGTTTTGGAATCAGGAAATGCTGGCCTCGTAAAAATAAGCTTGTGTGGGAGTCTTCCATCTTCTTGAATTTTGGGGAATAGTTTAAGAAGAATAGGTGTTAGTTGACACTACAGGTCACTGTAGCTTCCCTATGGAAAATAGACCATAAGGATGGAAGCAAGAGGCTGCTGCAATTCTCCAGACTTGAATGAGAGTATAGCAATGAGACACAAGAGGAGATATTAAATAGCAGGTGGGTATATGAGTCATGCATGCAGATAGGAGGGCCAGGCTGGGCATGTGAATGTAGGCTGGCTGAGATCATCGGGAGGATGAATGTGAGGGGGTGAGAAGGAGAAGGGGTGAGGCTTCGACATGTGTAAGGGGGGAATCAAGGAAGATCTCACAAAGGAAACTGAAGAGTGACCAAGGAGGCTGGAGATTAACCAAGAACGTGGCGTCCTGGAGGCCAAGTTAAAAAAATAACGTTCCTAGGGAAAGAAAATCATCAACTACATGACATGCTGCTCAGTACAATTAGTTCTGAAAATTGAACATTAGATAATGTAAGAAATCTCACAAGAGACATTTAGAAGATCAATTCCATGGGAATGATGAGCATGAAAGTCTGATTGTAATTTGATTTTCTTTGCAAAAATATCTTTTCTCCCTCTATGTTACTGAATTCTATGCTTCTTAGGTCTCTTTCTTTCTTATCAGAAAAATTCCATGTGATCTTTTCTGGGGTATGTTAGCTCATTAAATGTTATTTAACATCCATTCATCATTCATTCAACAGATCTGTTCTTCAGTGACTAAAATATGCTTTCTTAAATAGTTGTAATAAAATTTACAGATAATATTTGAAAATTACTGCCAGATAATAGGTATTCAAGAAAACCTAATAGTGGGAAAATATCAAATATTTTCTCTTCGATTATTATTTTTATTGTCCTGCTTCAGCGTTTCCTCCCACTGAGCCTGCTGCAAGCCTAATTCATTACAATAAAGTGGCTACAGAACACCCTTGGGTCAACAAATTTTGGATAGCAAAAAATCCAGGTAAGCCACAGGACCTTCTCCCTCTACGTACAGCTCAATAGAAACATGTGTTTTATAAAACATACCTGTTGAGTGATGGGAAAACCACTCTCCAAATACTTCTTCAGGCTCTTAAGTACCACATCAAACAAATGTGGGAAAATTAAGCGAGGGACTCCAACCTAGAGGCATTAGAGTGTTTTGAGTCTTGAAGCCACACTGCTAGATTTAATCCCAGTTCCAATGCTTACCAGCTGTGTGAGATTGTGTAAATTGTTACATTATCTGTGTCTTAATTTCTTTTTCTGTAAAATGGCTATAGTATTTATGCCTAATATATAGGGTTAGTGAGTGGTTTTAAATAAGTTAATATATGTAAATCCTGGGGATACTGTCTGGTACATACAAAATGCTCAATAAATAATATGCAGAGATAAAACTGACCTACTTTCTGAGAGTATGGAGAAGAAACTGACACTGACATTTCTGATGAATAAAATATTTTTTTAAATCTTTCAAAATGTATTTAGTCAGCTGGCAAAAAAAATCAAAGAACCTCTAGAGGCCAAAAAGTTAAGTGGATTTTCATCCTGTCTTAGCGCCGATGCCCTAGAAGCAGAACCTGGGGCCGTAATTCAGATGCACAGATCCAGTCTCAGTTCATTTGGTCTCAAGAGAACTGGGGACTAAATTTCCCCTCCGTGTTGTTCCCACATTGAGGCACAAAGCGCAGATTTTTGAACTTATAGATGAATCATTACTGATGTAGCTTACTCTGAGCGGCTCCTGTGAGACCCCAATGGGGGCGATTCTTCAGTAAAGGCAGGCAGCTGCACCAGGACTGTCCAACCTGAAGCCCACGGGCTGCTGAGACACAGGACGACTGTGAATGCGCTCCAACACAAAACTGTAAATTTACTTTAAACATTATGAGATACTTTTTTGTGATAATGTGTCACAATGTATTTAATGGGTGGCCCAAGACAACTCTTCTTCTTCCAGTGTGGCCAAGAGACACCAAAAGGTTGGACACCCCTGCCACTTTTAGCAGCCAACTCACATCAGCTGGGAGACAGAAGACCACCTCAGTAAAGGGATGTGAGGAGGTGACTCTCTGAGTCACCACAGAGACGGTTACAGCCCACCGCTTGCATCATCAGATTCGTGTACTTTCACGTTAAGTTTACTCCAACTAGTTACAGCATTTCCAGAGTACTATGATCTTAATTCCTGGGAAAACCTATGAGGGAAGTATTATTGGAATGAAGAGAGTCCGCAGTACTGCAAAACAAATACTGATCTCCAAGACAAAACTGATACTCATTTTCTAGGTTTCCATAATGTTAGGATAGCACTTCTATAGCCTAATATCTTGTCCAGTGGGGTGACCCAGGGAGCTGGATCATAATTCCTGAGGGAGCCAAACCCATGGTCATAGCCTCATCAGGCTGCAATTGCTTCACATGCTCATATACAATTAAGCTGGGGTACAAAGATATCAAAACATGCCCCAGTGATTTACTCTTCTACTGGACACAGTTTACCCAGCCCCCCACATAACAGCAGTATACTTCATGAAGATTAGAATCAGTTATTCCTGCCAGCATATCTCCTTTCTGTGCCTGCTCTTACACATGCACAGGGAGCTCAAAAAGCCAGATGGCACCTGCCTCTTTAAACTTAGAAAAAATCTTACTGTATCCCATGGTGGAAGCACCTCATCCCCACTACTAACCAAGACCTCTAGGCCCACTGAGCCTAACCTTGTGTGGACAGGAAACACAAATTCCCCCAAGTAGTTCACTTGGAGAGAGAGTAAATAGGGCCTACTCCTGTTTTCACCACTTGACTCTTGAACCCATTTATTATACCTATTGGGGACATGTCAATAAATAGTGGCTATAGATTTAAGGGGTGTACTAAATCCTGAAGGGTAACCCTATAGTGGAGGTCTCGGCACCTTGGCCAGATCTTGCCTGATAACAAATCATACCTGCTCAATCACTCAAGAATAATCTTCAGCCAACAGGAGCCACCTGACCAGGAGGCTATGTGATCCTCCATTCCTGGAGCCAGAGCGGGTCAACTTTAGTGAATAATTGACTGATGCACTATACAAAAGATTAGCACCCTTGTGCAGTTCAGAACTAACTCTGACACAATTTGTGCACTAGGTCTTCCCCATAGGGTCAGGTGGATATCTGTCTTCAACGGAAATCAGAGTCATGCTTAGCTTTCCTCCCCCACCCGTCCAGCTTTGATCACAGCCTTTCTCCCGAGAGCACTCCCCTAATAAATCACAAACTGGAATCTCTGTTTCTGGCCCTGCCTTGAGGGAACCGGACCCAAGATAGCATCTCATCCTTGCAAAGCAGCATTTCTCTGCATACAACAGATGTTTTTAAGGAGCAAAACCATCGCCTTAAGGGCGCTGAAGAGCACCGCCCGGAAGAACAACGGAAATAGTAAATATGTGGGTGACTATATTGCTTTTTCTTTTTAAAAATTCTTTTAAAAGTCATTAACAATTTAAAGTAGAAAGTAATATTGATGTCTTATGGAGTCTATAATACATGTAGAAGTAAATATGTGACATGTACATATATTATAAACCCTATAAAGTAATATGACATCAATATCACAAAGAATGGAGGAAGAGTAATTAGAATTATACTGTTCTGAGGTTTTTATATTATATGTGGTATAATAATATTAATTCAAATAGACTTTGATAAGTTAAAGATGAATATTGTAATCTCTAAAGCAACCACTAAAAAACAATACCAAGAGGCATAGCTAAAAAACTATCAGAAGAGTTGGAATAGAAACCTAGAAAGTAACTGATTAAGTTAATTGTCAGATTCATTAAAGTTCTAAGACTCAATTAGATATTGTTTGAAAGAGATGAATTTTAAATATAAAGGCAAACACAAGTTGAAAGAGAAAGAATGGAAATAAACATACCATCCAAACCCTAAGACTAAAAAAAATTCAGCATGATGATAATATTCCAATATAAGAAGTATCATCAGGGATAGGAGGTTATTTTGCAGTGATAATAGCATTTACTTATCAAGAAGACATAATTCTAAAAGTGTACTCATCTAATGATAGAGTTTAAAAATAAATGAGGCAAGAATGGACAGAACTTATGGGGAAAAGACAAATCCACAATGATAGGTGGAGACCTAACCCTCTCAAAATAATTGTTGCTATTGTCAAGCATACTTTACATTATACTCTATCCATAGTTGGGAATTCATCAAACAAAAGATGTCTAAGTTCCATATATTGGAACTACAAATTATTGCTGGGAAAACTTAAAGAAGGCCTAAATACATGGAGCATTATACTATGTTTATAGCTTGGAAGACAATGCTGTTATGGTGTCAATTATTCTTAAATGAATGTATAAGTAGAATGCAATATCTATGAAAAGTCCAACTGGCTTTTTTTGAGAAATTGACAAGCATATTCTACAATGATTAGAAGAATGCAAACTGCTTAAAGCAGTTCTCATTTTCAAAAGATTTCAAGAAGTTAAAAAAAAAACTTGGAAAAGTAATAAAATTGAAGGACTTAGGCTACCTCAAGCATACTGTAACACTCTATTTGTCAAGAAAATCTGATAGTAGTGTACAGATAGACAAATAAACAAATGGAAGAACAGAGTCTCAAAACAGACATTTACATGGTCAGCCAAACATAAAGTAGCAAGTTTATTCAATGGAGGAATAATTTTTTAAGTAAATTATGGTGGAACAATTGAATATACATACAAATCAAAAACAAAACTCAACTTCTAAGATACAGAAAAATAATTTGATCTAAATATAAAGCAAATAGTATAAAACTTCTGAAGAAAACATAGAAAAACATCTTTACAACATTGGGGTAGGCAAAGAATTTTTTAGGACATGAAAATTTCTCGCCATCCATGAAAATAAGTGATACTCTATCACAGTTAAATTTGTGCTTCTAAAAAGATATTATTAAGACATAGACTAAGCCCGGCTGGTGTAGCTCAGTGGATTGAGCGCGGGCTGGGAACCAGAGGGTCCCGGTTCAATTCCCAGTCGGGGCACATGCCTGGGTTGCGGGCCAGGTCCCCAGTGGGGGCCATGTGAGAGGCAACCATACATTGCTCTTTCTCCCTCTCTGTCTCCCTCTCTGTCTCCCTCTCTGTCTCCCTCCCTTCCCCTCTCTCTAAAAATAAATAAATAAAATATTAAAAAAAAGACATAGACTGAGATAGTTATTCACTTTATATATTCAGATTAAATAAAGAACTCCTCCAACTCAGCAATAAAAATACAAACCAATTAAAAATATGCCAAAGTGTTTAAGAGACACTTAAGAAAGAGAAAACATAGAAATTTCTAAAACATATGTGAGAAGATATTCATCGTTATTTTTTAGAAAACTGCAAATTAAAAACATAAGATACCACTTCACACTAACTGGAATGACCAGTGGTTGCGGATGTGGAGTAAGTGTATCTCATTGCCAGTGGGAGTGTTAAGTACAATGGCTACTTTTGAAAACACTTTGAGTTTCTTATAAACTTACACATACGCATACCACATGTCCCAACAACACCATTTCTAGGAAATTACTCAAAATAATTGAAAACATATTTACATGAAGGGATGTACAGGAATGAGCGGTTTTATTCCTAGTAGCAAAACACCAAATAATTTATATCATTCTATACATTCCTTAGTAAGTGATTAGACCAACTAATTGTGTATGTCAAGAAAATTATATAATTAATAGAAAGGAACAGACTAATGATATACACAACAAAGATGAATTTCAAAACCATCATGTGAAGTGAGAAAAGCCAGATATGGAAGAGTACATTTGTATGATTCCATTTATATGAAATTCTAAAACATACAAAATAAAAATATGGTTTGAGAAATCAGACTGTTTCCTGGGGTTCGGTGGGGGTGAAAGACTGCATATCAGGGAGTTTAATGGGATAATGGAGATTATATATTAATTGAAATATCAATTACACAGGTATATACACTTGTCAAAACTTACTGAAGTGTACACTTAAAAAGTGCATTTTATTGTATGCAAAGAATTGCGATAGAGTTGAGAACATTTTCAAATTAAGAGCGATGTTTTTCCACCCATCTGTTTTTTCCCACCAATCACAACAATGATAAAGCTAACATTTATTGAGCTCCTGTTCCATGTTGCTCACTCTACTAATTGCTTCATGCATGTTAATTAATTTAACCTTCCTAAGAATTCTATAATACTTCACACCATACATATATTTCCTGCCTCCATTTTATACTTTCATAAGGTCGAGGCACAGATTGCTGCATTAATACGCTCAGTGGCTAACAGGTAGAAACTGCTGGAGACAGTCTATCAATCTAGGCATTTTGGATCCAGAGCCTACTTTCCCAGTCACCTCGCTGTACTGCCTCTAATTTCAACACTGCAGTCATAATTAATTGAAACATACAGAGTTAAACTTTTAACAATATTAAATTCCACAGGGTTGAAAATTCCTGAGGACTTTGACACTAAAAACCAGCTAAGCATATGTAAATCCAAATTAACTTCTCTAGAGGTTTGTGTATCATGGAAATACAATAGGCATACATACACCATTTCTCCAGGTGTTGTAGACAGGCTGCCAATTCCTCAAGCTGGCAACGTTATGGACAGCTGGTAAATCAGGTCTGAGCAGCAGCACTGTGTGGCCCACCAGAATACTTGGGATGTTTTCTACTCTCCTTCCCATTCCTGGGTTTCAGTGAAGACTCTCCAGGTGTGCCTGGTCTCCAGGTGTTGCCCCTTCAACACCCCTGAACTGAACTGAACTGAAATAGGAAAGGGTCTCGGCCTGTGTTAGGTTTCTTGGAGAGCATGTCAACCGTTATACTAGATTAGTGGGCAATTTGCCATCTCTGCATGTAGTATATGCTGGATTGACAGCTGACAAGTTGGAACACACGACAGAATCTTACTTATTAAACTAATCTACACTATAATCTATACGTTTATCTTCACCAAGACATTTTTTAAGAATTGGATTTCATGCTATATAATCAGGTTTTATGAAATCTCTGTATTGCTTTGTAATCAAGCCAGTGGATTAATTTGCTTTCCCATTAGATGTTTTTGCATATAGTATTCATAGTTCCCATTGGAGGACAAGATAATCGTACTTTCATGTAAATCCATTTTTCTCATTTTTAAAAATGATTTAGCGTTCTGCTTGTGACAATTTGGAATAAAAAAGAACTCATCAGAAATAGAAAATATCTTGCAAAGAAAGCTGTTGAATGTCCTCCTGTTCGTTTTTTTCCAGAATTAGTTTAGGCCAGTGTTTCTCTGAAAGACCTCCTGCAGCCAAGTCAACAGAATGCTCATTTACAAAGTAGATTCCTGGGTCCCACCCTCAGTCTACAACTAAATCAGTATATGGGCTGAGGACACCAGAAATCAACAGTGTAGCAAAAACAGCCCAGGTGGTTCTTATTTACCCTTAAATTTGGCAACTTCTACTTTAGACCTGACAGAGAAAGAAGAATAGCCACAGAACATTTTATTTGTAAGAAGCAATTTCTAAAGTGAACAGAGAGTTCAACCACAGCCAGAAAAAGAGACTTCACATCAGCACTGAGCTTCTGTCTGCAAAGGGCTGCTTGCCGGCTTAAAAAAACAGGCTCTTTAAAACTATAATGGCACACGATGCCATTATCTTCCACTCCACAAAGGTTTTTAGATCTGCTGCATGAAAGACGTAATAAACCGCACAAATGCTACATGGAACTAAAGCAAATGCAAGGGGGGAATTTAATACCTACAGATATAAAACCTCAGTTTGTTTTTAAAGATTCTTTTCATCTTGAGAAAAACGATTTAATCAGTCCTTTTGCCAGAGTTATTTCATGTCAGACTTGTGCCTGCCTTACTTTAGTTCAAAGGGGACAAAGGTATTTTTTTCTTCTTTAAACCAAGTTGGGAAGGGGCAGGAACTGAAATAAATGAGCAGCTACCTTTGTTTCAATGGATCAAATGATGTGTAATATAAGAGGCATTTCTATTTATATGAGGAAAATGAAGAATGTGGATTCTATAGAAACCTAAATGTAGTTGAGCTGTGGTTTCTTTTCTTGTTTGTTGTTTTATTTTTCCATTAAAGTGAGAATGAGTGAATGAACTGACAAATACTTTAAAATAATTTGATAGAGCATTTTTTATGTATTTTCTGTTTCTTGCATGACCTGTCACCAGAGATTGCCTGAGCATTCCGAATGGGCTTCCCCTACCTCCTGAACCCTGGCTGGCCTCAGGAAACATGACAAGCTAAAGAGCAAGGAAAAGATCTTTGGAAACAGGTGGCTCCAAGCAAGACTCTGTCCTGTCAGAGGAATTACCCACTAGCTTCCAGAAAAGGCTGGATATCAGTGTGTTAATTTTCCATTCAGGCTATTCTCATCACCAATAGCAGGCTTTCCACCAGCTTCTTGTCTTACTCTTTGTTCCTTCGAAGTCAGCTGGACAGTAAGTAGCCTTCAAATCAGTTCTGCAGAACGGTGATGCAAGACCGGGAAAGAGGCACACTAATGTATTTTTGTTACAAAAGCCAGTTCATTCACTGAAAATCTATTTACTAAAATGTCCACAGTTGGTACAGATTGCAAGTGCTGGACGGAGAAAAGGTTTTGAAGTTTGTATTAGAATGAGAGAGCCCTATAATGAAGTCCTGAATGCCATTAATATTTTTCTTATAAATTCTAAATAAAATGGTCACTTCATTTATAGATTGACCTGTAAATGACCTATAAATGGGGATGAGACTTGGATGGTTAAAAGTAATGTTGTAGAAAATGAATAGGATTTTTGAATGGATGCCAATAGGAATTAGAAAAGCAATTCTGGATTCAACACTTAATTGGCAAAGATTTTCAAAATCTGATTGTGTTGATATTCTTTATTTTCTCTTCTGCCACACGAGGCTGCATTTCAATCGTCTACAATCCTGGAACTTCCCTATTTATTATATTAACCACAAAAGCAATCACCCACATTTTCTATGATCTTAAAACAGCCATCAAATTTCCACTAAACTTGACATACAGGGTTCACCTAGATTGGTATTTGTACAATCTCATTGTACTTCTTCTGAAGGGAAAGTAAAACAAAGCCTTTGGGGCTAAGAGGTGGAAGAAAGCCCCAAGCTACTTGGAACCCTAGCAATGCTCAAGGAAAGGTATTTTACAATATTTTGTGAGAATTGGAGACTTTCATAAAAAGATGAGTGTTTCCAGAACTGAGGGTGAATGTCCCCTTGGTGATCTGCTCCTCCCATCTCCCCTGGTAACACCTGTTATGGTGACGGGAGCAGAGAGTTACTGAAACAAGAGGCCAGAGGGTCTTGCAGTTAGAGAAAGAATGTGTAGTTTCTAAGGCTTCATCACATGTCCTTCCTTGAGCTAATTTCAGAGCTACACAGACCATAATCCCACAATCCCAGAAGGTACTTACAGAATCTCTTATAATTTGGACACACTACAGTCTCTGCACTCTGTTATCGTAGGACTTGAAGAAGCTACAAATAGTAAAAGAAGGGAGGGAGGACAGTAGCCTAGTAGAGTTAAATCATTAATGTCATATTAATGTCAAAATGAAGGAGCATAGGTTAAATGACAGGGTATAAAATAAATGGAAATAAGCCCGGCTGGTGTAGCTCAGTGGATTGAGCGTGGGTTGGGAACCAGAGGGTCCCGGTTCGATTCCCAGTCGGGGCACATGCCTGGGTTGCGGGCCAGGTCCCCAGTGAGGGCCATGTGGGAGGCAACCATACATTGCTCTTTCTCTCTCCCTTCTCTTCTCTCTGAAAATAAAAATAAATAAAATCTTAAAAAAAAGAGTTTATTTATAAAAATAAAAAAATAAAAAAATAAATGGAAATATATCCTCCAAACCTATAAAGTGAAAAATTGATCAATCATTCAATAAGTGTTCATTACCTGTTACTACAATACGTGTTGTGCTAAATACTATGGGGATAGATATCAAAGGAGCATAAAATACTGTGACTGTCTTCAAGGAGTTGAGATCCAAGACATATATTGTGATCATACACTTCCTTCTATCCCTCCATGGATGATCATCTCCGCTCTTGGTAAGAACTTAACTTGAATGCATTATTTGCACACATTGTCTGCAAGCATTGAGCCCCATGAATGAGACCAAAGAGTCATGTGATTCCCTGTAGCTTGTATGGTCTGAATTTATTTCACAGATAATCAAAACCTTACACATTTAAAACAAACACACACACACAAATTTATGCACTGATAAGAATGCTAAAGGAAATAGACCAAATGAATATTTGGCTTCTCTATGTTCAACACATTTTATTTGAAATATGAAATTATAGGTAAAGACTCTATACAACATATCACCATATATAAATTGAGATTTAATGTGTTAATTTAAGATAACTGGATAAATCATGCTGAATATTTTTTGCCTCAGTTAACTTTATGTTCTGATAAAATTTGCCAGAGGAATTCTCCGTCTCTTTCTCTCCTTACTTCTATGAGATCGGGTGGGTGTTTAACTCTCTGGACTTCTGAATCATGATGTGTATTCTGCTAGCATAGCATTCATCACATTACCCTTAATCATCTTCCCTCTTAATTTGTGTTTTCAATTTCTATGAGGATGGAAACTGTGTCTCTTGTGTCCTTATATCACCAAGACTTAACACACAATTCATCACAAGACAGGTATACAATAAATGTTCATTGACCAGTGAATGATACCTTCCCTAATAAAGATAAAAATGTAATTGGACTGACCCAAGGATGCACTGGGTGGTACAGAGTGGTGGGGCCCGCCCTGTCAGGTGGAAGTCTGGCGAGCCACACATGTGACTTACGGTGGTGTAGAGGCCCCGTATAGAAGTCCCCCACTACCACAAACTACGCAGAGGAGTGTCCCACGTTTGGAGAGGTCACAGGGTCAGCATGTCCGGAGTATGCTGGATGGGCCTTGCTCTGGTAGGATCACCTTCCCCTCCCCTGCCAGCAATTTCTATGATCTTAAAACAGCCATCAAATTTCCACTAAACTTGACATACAGGGTTCACCTAGATTGGTATTTGTACAATCTCATTGTACTTCTTCTGAAGGGTTCAATTTCTTGCTTAGTCATTGGTGTGTTCACCCACCTGAATGTCCAGATGAACTCTCAACATGCCTTCAGCAAAAAGGGAGAACTTGGTGGAATTGCAGTAAAGACAGATCTGATGGTTGCCAGGAGTATAGGACATGAAAGTGAGCCCGCCTTCAGAGCCATACTGATGGGCCAGAATGACCTTGTCTTCTTTGTCCTTCACCTCCATGAACATGCCAAGCCATGGGATGGCTGGCTGGTACTCCTCCTGCTGCTTGTCATACAGCTGCATCTGGTAGTTTCCTACAACCACGGTTTTGTCTGGAAGGTCCTCTTCAAAGCACTTCTCCGTCTCCCTGATGTGGAAGTAAGGCTCACCTCCATGGGTTACGAGACTTCAGGGGCAACCGAACAAGGTGCTACCCCCCTAACACTGGTTCCTCTCCCCAGCCATGACCATGGGTTAGAAGACTCACTATCAGTGTTTTAGTGAAGTTTCCCCCGAGAAATAGAACCAATTTGATGTGTATTTATAGAGAGAAATTGTGGGGCCTGAAAGTCTGAAATCCACAGAAGAAGTCGAGAGACTAGAAATCCCAGCAAGAGTCAATGTGGCATCAGAAGGCAAACCAAGCAGTTCTTTGCTCCTCACGGAACTTCAGTCTTTTCTCGTCAACTGATTGGGTGAAGCCCACCCATGCTGTGGAGGCTGATCTGTTTTACTCAAAGTCATCTGTTAAGTGTCAATCACAACTAAAATTGCCTTCACAGCAACATCCAAACTAATGTTTGACTAAACAGTGAGGCACCACAGCCTAGTCAAGCTGGCACAGAAAATTAACCATTGCAATTGGTAACTTGTCAGTTCTCTTCAAACTGACCTATAGGTTTGTTGTAATTCTAATTAAAATCCAAGGAGGTTAAAAAAAAAAAAACAATTGACAGGCCAATTCCAAAATTCATGTGGTAGTGCAAAGTAACTAGAACAGTCAAAACAACTTTGAAAAAGATCAAAGTTGGAGGATTCACACTACCTGATTTCAAGACTTCCTAAGAAGCCACGGTGATGAGGAGAGTATGGTATCAGTGAAAGGACAGACACAGATCAGTGGAACGAAATGTGGCTTAGAAATCAATGCACACATATCGGTCAATTGATTTTTAAAAAAAGGTGCAAAGGCATTTCAGTGGAGAAAAGATAGTCTTTTCAACAAATGCTGCTGGAACAACTGGATCTCCATCTGTAAAAACCTAAATTTGTTCCATATTTTGCAACATTAAAAAATAGCACAAAATGGATCATAGATCTAAATATAAAACTTAAAACTAATTATACTTTTAGGAGAAAACAGGAAAAAATCTTGGGATCTTGGATTAGGAAACGAATTCTTGGGAATGACACTGGAAATGTAGTTCAAAAAGAACATATAAAATGTTATAAAAATTAAGAGTTTCTCTCTTTGAAAGACACTTAAGTGAATGAAAAGACAAGCCAGACTGGGAGAAAGTATTTATTCAGGTACAATTGAGAAAGAGCTTGTATCTAGCATATACAGAGAACTCTCAAAACTCAATAAAAGAAAACCTGGAAAAATGGACAAAAGCTTTCCACAGGCAACACCAAAGATGTGGATGACAAATATGCACATGGACCATTAGACAATAGGAAGATGCAAATTAAAACTATAGTGTGCTATCACTACACACCTATTAGAATGACTAAAATTTAAAAGACTGATCATACCAAGTGTTGGCAAGAATGTGGAAGAAGTGGTGGTAACATAAAATGGTATAATTATCTTAGAAAAAAGTTATATAGACACCCATGATGTGACGCAACCATTCCACCCCCAGGTATTTACCCACCAGAAACAAAGGCATATTTCCATACATTTCATTGTATATGCATGTTTATAGCAGCTGGTTGGTAATAGCCAAAACTTGGAAACAACTTAAATGTCTCTCAACAGGTGAATTGATAACAAATTATGATATAGTAAGTCTTCATTTAATATCATCATAGATTTTGTGACTTTAAGTGAAACAACATAATGAAACCAGTTTTACCCCAGGCTAACTTTTTCTGTGTGTGTGTGTGTGTGTGTGAACACTGACTGGATATTTTATTATACTAAGAAATGAATGAGAAGCTCCAGTATGGTGGGGAGCCAGCTGGAAACTGTGGGCAGCATTTTCTCTCAGACTTGGGGCCTGATTAGGACTTGGGTACTGAAGGAGGAGCCCCTCTGGTTTGACATATATAGTGCCTTTCCCCTGCTGAGGCCCTGCTTGTGACATGGCAAAGCCAAAGTTCCCATCCAGGACATCTTCTACCATGAGGTTCGGATTATGTGCCATAGGCTAACTGATATAAACAAGAGTTAAGATATTGTGGCATCTCATCAACATTGTAAGTAAAGAAAGTTGAATGAAAGGACACTATTCAAGGACATGTTGTATATCCACACAATGGAATACTATTCAGAATAAAAAAGAATGAACTATTGGTACGTGCTACAACACGAATGAAGCTCAAAACAATTATGCCGAGTGAAAGAAGTCAGACATAAAGGAATCGTATGGGCATTTACATAAAAATCTAGGAAATGCAGACTAATGTGTAGTGACCACACATCGGTGGTTGCCCAGGAAGGGGTAAAGGGAAGGACTGTGAAGGGACAAAAGGAACATTTGAGAGTGAGGAATCTGTTGTTTTTTATCCTATCCAATTGGACATCAATAAAGCTGTTTTAGAGGTAAAGTGCGCGCGCACACACACACACATACACAACTTAGTTGGGCTGCAAAATATGTATGTAACTAACTATAATGCAAAGCAAAGTATGGCAAAAGTTAGTATTTCTTAAGCCTTGAGAGACATATTTGCTCTGTCATTTTATAGAAGATCAATTTTTTTGCAAACAAATTACAATCACCAAATAAAATATTTTTGGCAGAGTTTCATGTAGATAATTGCATGGTACTTTTACTCTAAGTACACTATTTTCCTGATATTCATTCTTTCCCTTGAAAAAAAGTACACGTTTGGATTTTTAACTATTGACTTTGTATTTTACAATGTTACTTGAATAATTATAATAAAAAATAAAACATTGTCTTTTGTTTTTCTCCCAGACTTTGCACATATCTGAGGAAACAGGCATATCTAAACTTGACCATAAATAAAGCAATAGCATGTCATTTATTTCCAAAAGATGTAAGAAAGGGGAAAGAAGGAAGAGCAAAATAATGAGGAAAAGAGAAAAGAAGGAAGAAGGAAAAATTTCTTTTCAGAGTCATGGAAAAAAAGCCTCATGATCAAAAAAAAAAAAAAAAAACCTTAGTCAAATATTTGCCAGATATTAGTGTTTAAACTCGTCAAAATTGTACTTAATATTTTTCACCATGATGATATTATCAAAATAAATACAAGTGATTAGTGACAGTATTTTTATTTTTTAGTGTGTACTGAAGATTTTTATATTTATTAAGTACAACTGAATCTTCAGAAGCTAGTGGATGTTTTAAATCTTGACTACCTCACTTATATTTCTTTTCCTGTCATAACAAGATTCCAATGATTACACAATCTTGTCTGGTTAATTTTAAACCAAAGATGTCTAAGAAGGCCAAGTTTTTTTCTATTCAACAAATATAAGAAATTTAATCTGGAATGGCTACTATAAGCCATTGGCTCCATTTGTATAGAAAAATAAGAACTTTCTCCTTTTCAAACAAACAAGAAGTAAAGTTCTTCTCCAAAAGATTTATCACTTTATTACTTCAACTTATTGAGCTCAAGCCTCCTTAGGACGAGTAACTTGGCAAGCGGTGAATGACTTATGTGAATGCCTGCCTCAAGTTTCATTTGCCCTTTTGAAGAATTCTTTATGATGGTTACTATTGCCCATGTTCAAAGTTCAATTACTCTTTAAAGAAAACAAAACCTTTATTTCTATTTATTGCGAAACTTTAAGCAACATAAACAATATACATACATTGCTAGACTCAGGACTTGATCCAATACTCTGAACTCTCACTTAATCACTCAAAAGAAAGTCCCCCAAATAGCAAATTTCTTAAAAATTAAGTGTCCTCCAAATACATATGTATATAAATATGTGTATATATACATATATGTTCTTACATAACACAAGTATTATTTTTATATTTTTGTTTGAATTTTTATATACACGTGTATAGTGAGGACACTTAATTTTTAAGAAATTTGCTATTTGGGGTGACTTTCTGATGAGTGATTGAGTGAGAGTTCAAAGTATTGGATCAAGTCCTGCTTCCAGCGATGACTAGTTATAGGACCTTAGTAAAGTGACTTACTATCTTTAAGTCTCAGCATCTGGGGATGATAATAAAATTACCTAAAAAAGAGAGAGGTTGGGAAGATTACACTAATATGTAAAGATATTTAGACTTGTTATTTGCACATAATTACCTAACAGGCATTTGATAAAATGTCAGTAATTTTAACATCATCATTATACTTTTTTTCTAATTGAAGCCTATATATCTGAGTGCTGTTTGTCTTACACATATATTATCATGTAAGTTTCAATTATGAATACCTCTGTCTTAGGGGTGGTTTACTTAAAAGTAGACCCAGGGGCAAGAATTTTAGTGTAAGTAGTTTATTTGGAAGATGACTTCAGGAAGCAGCAGCAGGAGAGAAGGAAATGGAGATAAAGGGGAAGAAAGTGGAGGAATCTTGAAAATGTCAACCAAAGCACATATGAGCTTAAATATCTGTAAACCCTGAGATGTTCTTCAAGTTAGCTATAGTATATACAAGATTCAGACTATGAATAATGAATCTTAAATGGCTAATAAAATGACTGAAAGGAAGAAATACGTATCTTCTCCAGAGATACTATCCTAGAATAGATCTCCGCTTAAAATCTTATCCACAGATTTATTTTGGGCTTTCTATTCTGTTCCATTGATCCATATGTCTGTTATTATGCAGTTCTATGCTTTTTTTATTATTGTAGCCTTGTAGTATAATTTGATATCAGGTAGGATGATTTCTCCAACTTTGTTCTCAAGATTGCTATGGCTATTCCAGGTCTTTTATGGTTCCATGTAGATTTTTGAAATTTTGTTCTAGTTCTGTGAAATGCACCATTGGTGTTTTGACAAGAATTGCATTGAATCTATAGATTACTTAGGGTAGTATGGGCATTTTAATTATGTTAATTCTTCCTATCTATGAACACACTTATTCCACTTATTTGTATCTTCTTCAATTTCTTTCTTCAGTGTCTCATAATTTTCTGAGTACAGGTCTTCTACATCCTTGGTTAGGTTTATTCCTAGGTATTTTATTCTTTTTGAAGCAATTGTAAATGGGGTTGTTTTCTTCATTTCCCTTTATGAGAATCATTATTGGTATATAAAAATGCAACCAATTTCTGGATGTTAATTTTGTATCCTGCTACTTTGCTGAATGCATTGATCAGTTCTAGTACTTTTTTAATGGAATCTGTAGGGTTCTCTATATACATTATCATGTCACCTGCAAATGACAGTTTTTCTTCTTCCTTTCCAATTTGGATGCCTTTGATTTCTTTTTGTCTGATTGCTGTGGGTAGGCCTGCAAGTACCAGGTTGAATAAGAAGTGAAAGGAACACCCCTATTGTATTCCTAATCTTAAGGGAAACACTTGTAGTTTTTGCCCATTGAATATGATGCTAGCAGTGGGTTCATCATATATGACCTTTATTACTTTGAGGTATGTACCCTGTAGCCCCACTTTGCTGAAAGTTTTTTTTATCATAAATCCATGCTGAATTTTATCAATTGCTTCTTCTACATCTATTGATATGATTGCGCCGTTTTATCCTTCATTTTTCTGTATCATATCATGTTTATTAATTTACACATACGTATCAACCTTGCATCCCCAGAGTGAATCCCGCTTGATCATGGTGTATGATTTTTTTAATGTATTGCTAAATCCAGTTTGCTAATGTTTTCTTGAGAATTTTAGCATCTATGTTCATCAGAGATATTGACTTATAATTTTCTTTCTTTGTAGTGTCTTTATCTGGTTTTGGAATTAGGATAATGCTGGTCTCATAAAATGAGCTTGGGAGGCTTCCCTTCTCTTGAGTTTTTTGAAATCGTTTGAGGATAGGTGTATTTCTTTTTGAATGTTTGGTAAAATTCTCCTGTGAAGCCATCTGGTCCAGGACTTTTGTTTGTTGGGATTTTTTTGGTTACTTCTTCAATTTCACTAGCTGTAATACATTCAAATTCTCTGATTCTTCCTGATTAGTTTTGGAAGATTGTGTTTCTGGGAATTTATTTTCATCCAAATTGTCTAATTTGTTGCCATATAGTTGTTTGTAATATTTTCTTACAATCCTCTGTATTTCTGTGGTGTCAGTTGTTACTTCTTTTTCATTTTTTTATTTTGAGTCCTCATTTTCCTTATGCATCTGGCTGTAGGTTTTTTCAATCTTATTTATCTTTTCAAAGAACCAGCTCTTGAACTCAAAATGGATTAAAGACTTATAAGTTACACTCAAAAACCATAAAAATCCTAGAAGAAAAACAGGTAGTAAAATCTTGGACATTTTTCTTAGCAATATTTTTTCTGATACATTGTTTTGAGCAAGGAAAACTAAAGAAAAAATAAACAGGTAGGACTGTATCAAACTAAATAGTTTTCGTGCAGCAAAAAAAACCATCAGCAAACCCGCTGAATGGGAGAAAATATTCATCAATGATACATCTGATAAGGGGTTGCTATCCAAAATTTATAAAGAACTTATAAAACTCAACACCAAAAAAACAAACAATACAATTTAAAAATGGGGAAAGGACCTGAATAGACACTTTTCCAAAGAAGGCGCACAGATGCCCAATAGACATATGAAAAGATGCTCAACACCACTAATCACAAGAGAAATGCAAATTAAAACTACAATGAGATATCTCCTCACACCTGTCAGAATGTCTACAGTCAGTAAATTAACAAACAATAAACGCTGGCAAGAATGTGGAGAACAGGGAACTCTCATGTGCTTTGGTAGGAATGCAGATTGGTGCAGCCACTGTGGAAAACAGTAGGGAGTTACCTCAAAAATTAAAAATGGAACTCCCTTATGACCCAATAATTCCACTTCTGGGAATATATCCAAGGAAACTCTAAACACTGATTCAAAAGAATATATGGAACCCTATGTTCATAGCAGCATTATTTACAATAGCCAAAATTTGGAAGAAGCCAAAGTGCCCATCAGTAGGTGAGTGGATAAAGAAGCAGTGGTACATTTACATCACGGAGAACTACTCGGCTATACAAGAAGGAAATCTTACCTTTTGTGACAGTATGGATGGACCTGGAGAGCATTATGCTCAGTGTAATAAGCTGGTCAGGGAAAGACAAGTACCATAGGCTTTTTTACTCATATGTGGAATCTAATGAAAAAAAATGAACTAACAAACAAAATAAAAACAGATTCATTGAAAACAGACTGATAACAACTGTTAGGTGGAAGCAGTTTGGGGGGGCTGGGTGAAAAACGTGAAAAGATTAAGCAAAAACCAAACAAATAAACAAAAAACAAACAAACCTCATAGACACACACAAAAGCATGGTGATCACCAGAGGAAAAGGGAGGTGGGAGAGGTAGAAGAAAGTGTGGTGGGGAGATAATTTGTGATGGAAGGAGACTGGACTTGCGGTGGTGAACTCACAATACAGTATACAGATGATGTATTATATAGAATTGTACACTAAAAACCTGTATAATTTTATTAACTGATGCCACCCCAATAAATTCAATAAAAAAAGAACCTTACCCAAGGAAATAATAGTGCAGAGAATAATTTAACAATAGCATTTACTAATTAGGCATGTGTCATTGACATTTCCTATTCTTGTTTAATCATTGCTTACTATACAGTAAGCATTATAGCGACTGTGGTAAAAATGAAGCTGAACAACTTAAGCAGCTACTTTTCCCATCCCCAATCTTAAGAAATATGTCACTCTTATGCTGTATTCATTCACTTGCAAAATATGTTTTCTAATGATAATTATCACCTTTATTTATAGGAAAGCTTTAACTTTGAGAATAACAAAGTTAATTCTTTGTTATTAACTTTGTCATTTTTCTATAAATATAGTAATTATTGTTAAAACTGGTGATTAAGTTTTGAAAATAGCTGGTGATAATAAATAGGGATGCCATTTACATGCTAAAAATGCAGAGAGGGAAACTATACAGTAAAAAGGCTATAATCATGGTTTCTTTGTTGAATTCAGCCCATAATTTCCAAGGTCAGAATTTTATATCTATATAGTTAATGATAGCACTCATTTTGTTAAATTGTGTGCATTAAAACAATAACAAAATACTCTAGTGTGACTAAATAAATGAGCACACATCTGAAATGTTGGAGTTTAAATCACTTCCTAGGCTGAACTATGATAATGCTTTTGAAATGTTGATAGACTTCTCTTTAAAAATATTCAAAGGAATGCTATAGCTCCAGTAATTTATCTTCTATAACATCTTTGAATCTGGAAACTTGAACTTTATTGTTGGTCCTACTATTGATTTAATGACTGTGGTCTAGACACACACGTCCTCATTCTCTTTTCTGATCCATCTTAGCTATTTTACAGACTTTTTGGTAAAGGCAAAAATGTAAGTGAACATACTCATCAGTCTCATTTCTCAATTAATTAAAATTCGGTAAGTAATCCTTCACCTTGAAGTATGTTATATGAATACATAAGTAATGTTTGTTTGAAAATAAAATTTTTTTTCAGGCTTACTCATCTCTGATTTTTTTTAAAGATTTTATTTATTCATTTTTAGAGAGAGGGGAAGGGAGGGAGGAAGAGAGGGAGAGGAACATCAATGTATGGTTGCCTCTCGCATGCCCACACTGGAGACCTGGCCTGCAACCCAGGAATGTGCCGTGCCTGGGAATTGAACCGACAACCCTTTAGTTCTCAGGCAGGCATTCAATCCACCGAGCCACTCCAGCCAGGGCTGATCTCTGATTTTTAAAACTGATGGACTCAAATAGACTATAATCTGGTATTACCGTTTTCTTTGTGGAACTTTTCATTCACTCTTACTCGCTCAATTTTTCATGTTTCTGCTATTATTCATAAATTATTCATTCGCCAAACATGTTTTAATATGTACTATGCATCAGGTATAGTTACAGCTGCCAAGAATTCAGACGTGAATAAGATTTACATTGTAAAAGTGAATAAAACAGTTTCTTCTGAAGTTTGCACATTCATTCACTCCTCCAACATTCCAAGTAGGTTCCAAGTTATTGCTAAAGTAAAGTAATTTCACCAGAAATAGTGAATCCTTTGACTTGCATATGGAAAAGACTAAACTCGAGGGTTTGAAGAACTAACTTCTACTCTTCTAGTCTTGAGGACTAGAAGAACTAACTCTCATCCTTCTCAAACTATTCCAAAAAGTTCAAGAGAAAGGAAGACTCTCAAACTCTCTTTATGAGACCGGTGTTGTCCTAAATCCAAAACTGGATAAAGACACAACACAGAAAGAAAATCGCAGGCCAATATCTCTGATGAGCATAGATCCTCAACAAAGTATTGGCAATCCAGATGTAGCAATACATTAAAAAGATCATACACCATGATCAAGCTTGATTCATCCCAGGGATGCAAGGATGGTACAATATTCACACATCAATAAACATACCACATAAACAAAGCAAAAGACAAAAATCACATGATGACATTAATAAATCCTGAAAAAGCATTTAATAATATACAACACCCATTTATAATTTAAAAAACACCTAGCAGAGTGAGAATGGAGGTGCATACCTCAACATAATAAAGGCCATATATGAGAAACATACAGCCAACATCATACTCAATGGGCAAAAACTAAAGATCAGGAACAAGATGAAGGTGTCCACTTTCACCACTTGTATTCAACATAGTATTGGAAGTTCTATCCACAGTGGTCAGACAATAAAAAGAAATAAAAGGCATCCAAAGTGGAAAGGAGGAAGTAAAACTGTCATTATTTGCATATGACATTAACAGTGTATATAGAAAACCCTATAGTCTCCACCAAAAAACTAGTTGACCTAATAGGTGAATTTGCAAAATCGCAGGATACAAAGTCAATACTCAGAAATCGAAGGCATTTTTGTACACCAACAATGAAATATCACAAACAGAAACTAGGAAAAAGGTCCCATTTACTATAGCAACAAGAAAAATATATTACCAAGTAATAAACTTAACCAAGGAGGTGAAAGACCTGTACTCAGAGAATTATAGAACACTGAAGGAAGAAATTAAGGAAGACACAAATAAATGGAAGTAAATACCATGTTCATGGATCGGAAGAATTAACATCATTAAAATGTTCATACTACTCAAAGCAATCTATGGATTCAATGCAATCCCCATTAAAATACCAATGGCATATTGCACAGATCTAGAACAAATATTTCAAAAATTTTTAAAGAACCATAAACAATCCCAAATAGCCTCAGTAATCTTAAGAAAGAAGAACAAAATATGAGGGATCACAAAACCTGATATCAAACTATCAAGGACACTGTAAACAAAACAAACCGGTACTGACATAAGAATGCACACATAGGACAATGAAACAGAATAGAGAACCCAGAAATAAACCAATGTCTCTATGGTCAACTGTTTGACAAAGGGAGCAGGAGCATAAAATGGAATAAAAATAACCTCTTCAATAAATGGTGTTGGGAGATCTGGACAGGTACATGCAAATGAAAAAAAAAAAAGCAACTAGACTGCCAACTTACACCATACACCAGAATAAGTTCAAGATGGATAAAAAACTTAAATATAAGTCATAACACCTAAAATATCCTAGAGAAAAACAAAGGCAGTAACATTTCCGATATCCCACACAGCAGTATTTTCGCTGTTATATCTTTTAGGGCAAAGCAGAAGAAAGGGAAAAAAATAAACAAATGGGATTATATTAAATTAAAAAGCTTCTGCACAGCTAAAGAAAACATCATCAAAATGAAAAGGGAACCAACTGCATGAGAAAATATTTTTGCCAGTGATATCTCAGACAAGTATTTGATCTTCAAAATATATAAAGAATTCACAGGACTCCACTCCAGGAAGACAAACAATCCAATTGAAAAATGGGCAAAGGACGTGAACAGACACTTCTCAAAAGAGGACATACAGAGGGCCCAGAGACACATGAAAGGATGCTCAACCTCTCTAGCTATTAGAGAGATACAAATTAAAACCACGATGAGATACCACCCCACACCAGTCAGAATGGCCATCATAAACAAAGCAACGAACAAGTGTTGGAGAGGTTGTGGATAAAAGGGAACCCTAGGACACTGTTGGTGGGATTGCAGACTGGTGAAGCCACTGAGGAAATCAGTATGGAATTTCCTCAGAAGACTAAAAATGGAACTGCCTTTTGACCCAAAAATTCTACTGCTGGGATTATACCCTAAGAATCCTGAAACACCATTTCAAAAGAACCTATGCACTTCTGTGTCCATAGCAGTGCTACTTACAATAGCCAAGTGCCTAAGTGCCCATCAATAAATGCATAGATCAAAAAACTGTGGTACACTTACACAATGGAAAACTACTGAGCTGAAAGAAAGAACTCCTACCTTTTGCAACAGCATGGACAGAACTGAAGAAAATTGTGCTTAGTGAAATAAGCCAGGCAGTGAAATGCAAATACCATAGGATCTTACCTATAAGAGGAACCTAATTAACAAAACAAAACAAAAAATGAGCAAAATAGAACCAGAAGCATGGAACCAAGAAACATACTGACAGTGACCAGAGCGGAGGGGAGAGGGTGATAACAGGGGAAAGCAGGAAAAGGGAGTAGTCAAGGAACATGTATGGATGACCCATGGACATGGACAACAGGATGGGGATTGACTGTGGGAGCAGGCGGAGCAGGGGTAGGAAGGGAAGAGAAGGCCAAATGGGGGAGAATTTGGACAACTGTAATAGAATAACAATTTTTAAAATTATTTTTTTAAAGATTTTATTTTTATTTATTTTTAGAGAGAGGGGAAGGAAGGGAGACAGAGAGGGAGAGAAACAGCAATGTATGGTTGCCTCTCACATGGCCCTCACGGGGACCTGGCCTGCAACCCAGGCATGTGCCCTGACTGGGAATCGAACCAAGACCCTCTGGTTCCCAGCCCGCGCTCAATCCACTGAGCTACACCAGCCAGGGCTAAAATTATTTTTTAAAAAAGCAAGCCTATCTCTGTTTGATTCTGAGATGCTTGCAGAGACTGAGATGGACATGTCCGCCTTACAGAAATAGTGTTTTCTAATAAAATCCCTCTCACTCAAAATAAAATAAATAAAATACACTCAAATAGTTCCTCGGAGAGCATGTTTCTGACCTCCCCCGCAAATTAAAATTGGTTTTCCCTGTTATTCCCTTTCATATAATTCAGTTCTTCCCTGGAAAATTATGTATTACAATTTATAAGAATATATATTTTAATTATTAAGTATGTGTTTTATTCATATCTTTATTTCTTCCTCAAGTTGACTTGGTGTCAAGGCCTGTCCACTTGGTTCCCATGTCTACTCACGGCCTTGCACAGTGTGTGGCACGTCATAAGTGGTCGCTATGTACTCGGTGACCGTGTGAAGGCGCAGTCATGGTAACATCAGTAGATTCATTTTTGTTAAATGAATTAGAATTCTGCTTAGAAACTGTCAGGACCTCCATATCAACAAACAGCATAGATCCCAGCAAACAGCATATTATACTATTAACATCAAGTTCTACAATCCAAAATTTATACTCTGTTTTAGTATTATTCGTATTTTCTCTTAATATTTATTTAGAATTCATTTTTTATTATTCAAACTTCTTTCCGCTTCTCTTTGTTAATCAATCATAATGTACCTATTTTACTTACAGCCTCTCTCAAATCTGTTTTCAGAAGAAGGTAAGGAAGATGAGAAAGGGAAAGGGATTTAATTACTGTTGATTATAGAGAAAGAGTGAAACTATACCATTTATAAGGCTTGGAAACAGCTCATGAAGAAATTTGCCATGAATGCAAATGTTAGTTATTGTATTATTATTCATAAAAGATATTTGTTTAATGTATTACAATATATAAAGTAGCTCTACCATACATATTCTTTTGTCTAATACTCAAAACAGCCCCAAGGGACAGTTAACACACAAATCTTGGTCCATGTTTTATATGTGGATCAGTTTAGCCTCGGAGAAATTGCAAGACTTGCTAAGTTCTCACAGCTATTGAATTGTTCAGGCGGTGATTCAGATACAGATCAGCTTTGCCAAGTCCATTGCTTTTTATGGGATACCATTGTGCATACTTCAAAAGTGAAATTTCTGTGTATAGTTGAAAAAAACAAAACTAAATTAGGAATGGAATTTTAATTAGGATTTCATTTAGGGGATCAGGTAATAAGTAGGATCTGCTCCTCACATTAAATATCAAGAGGAATGTATTTGCATGTACCCATACGTTTGAGCTTTTTAAGTACATTGATATACTGAAACAAGTTTCCCCAGAAATTTCTGAAATAAAGTGATAGATTTTTTTTTGAATTCTGAATTTTATCAGTTGCAGATACAGTATTTTGTATAGTGCTTTGTCAAGTGATAATGTCTAAAGCTGATCCTTGTTTAATTACAATGAAAGCTGAAGTAAACAACATGAGTGATTTCTGAAAATCTAACCACTGAAAACCACACCCTTTGGCAACTGTCCTAAAATTCACTAGAAGACAATAGAGTAGATTGTGCTAAAACAAAATTTTAAAATAAGTGTTAAGTTCCATGTTAAGACTTAAGCTAATGAATAAAAGTACTTAAACTTACATAAAGGACCTTTCTTTTGTTTATTTTTCTCATTTGTGTGCACACATCTCATATTTTCCTGTGTTTTGTGATTGGCTTGTAGAAGACATAATTTTAAACAGAAAAGAACTGTCATTTAAGTCCAATTCAATTTTTAAGGCATAAATAGGGAATCATATAAGTGTGGATTTGAATCCCAGCTGCTAATTATTACCACTAGCCATGACAACAAAAGCAAACTACTTAACCTTTGATAATATCACATTAAAGGCTACTGTCAGGATTTTAAGCAAGATGTTATATCAGTCAATCCATTCTTTCATTCAGAGCCTACTTGTGTCAGGTACTGTCCCGAGCACCTAAGATATGGTCGTGAGCAACACAAAATTCCTGCCCACATTCCAGTAGGTGTGCAATAAAGTTTCCACCATAATGCATGATACATAAAAGGTAATCAGGAAACATCAACTTTCTTTTTCAGTTCCCTCCATTACATTCTCAGAAACCCTTGGTTCTTTGTCCTTAGAATGTGAGTGGATTAAGCCTGTAATACTTAAGCAGTATTGGCAGCAGCTACCTCTGAAAGTGAAAAGGTTCTATTAAAAATAATAGTAGTTAGTTATTAAGATATGTCTTGGTGTGGGCCTCTTTGGGTCCAACTTGTTTGGGACTCTCTGTGCTTCCTGGACTTGTATATCTATTTCCTTCACCAAATTAGGGAAGTTTTCTTTCATTAATTTTTCAAATAAGTTTTCAATGTCTTGCTCTTCCTCTTCTCCTTCTGATACCCCTATCATTCAAATGTTGGTACATTTGGAGATATCACAGAGGCTCCTTATTCTATCCTCATTTTTTAAAATTCTTTTTTCTTCTTGCTGTTCTGATTGAATGCTTTTTTCTTCCTTATGTTCCAAACCATTGATTTGGTTCTCAGCTTCACCCCCTCCACTGTTGGTTCCCTGGAGATTTTTCTTTATTTCATTAATGTAACCTTCATTTCTACCTGGGTCTTTTTTATGCTATTGCAGTATGCAGTGAGGTCCTGGAGCATCCTGATAGACAATGTTTTGAACTGTGCATCTGATAGGTTGCCTATCTCCATTTCATTTAGTTCCTTTTCCAGTGTTTTATTCTGTTCTTTGATTTGGGCCATATTTCTTTGTCTCCTCAATTTGGCAGCCTCCCTGTTTGTTTCTGTGCATTAGGTAGAGCTGCTTTGAATCCCTGTCTTAGTAGTGTGGCCTATCGTAGAAAAGGCACCTGTAAATTGTGTGGGACAGAGCCTTAGGTGATTTCCAGGGCAGGGAAATTTGTTTCACTGCTTTGTGGTTGTGTGCAGGGGAGGCCTCAGAGAGGGGACATTGCCATTGCTTGGCCTCTGGAGATTGCCTGGTAGGAAGATGCCTCCTAGCACTCACTCTGTTGCCACTCACTTCACTTTCTTCCCTTTTTCCCATATGCTGCTTGTGTCCTTCCAGTTATTGCCCTGGTGCTGAAACCCAGAGGGGGTGGATCTGTGTAATCCTGAGACCTTTTGGGCCCTTTAAGAGGAGTCTCCTGAGAAGCCTCAGTTTCTTCTGGCTCCCCAACCCCCACTGATTTTTACAGCCAGAAGTTATAACAACTTATCTTCCTGATGCTGGAACCCTGGGCTGAGTGGTCTGGTCTAGGGCTGGGATTGATCGCTCCTAAGGTATCCCTCCTGATTTTTAACTACCACACGTGAATGTGGAACCACCTGTTCCACCACCTCTCCACGCCGCTCCACCCCTCCTACGCATCTGGATGAATGTGGCTTCTTTAAATCCTTGGTTGTCAGACTTCCATACAGCTCAGTTTTCTGACAAATCTGGGTAATATTTGATTTGTATTTTAGTTGTAATTTTTGCTATAGTTGTGCATGGAGGCAAAGTGTATTTCTCTATTCCTCCATCTTAACTAGAAATGCTAGTAAATTTCTTAATTCTTTTAATCCACCAAAGGAGCTCATAATGGCAGATGGCTTAAATAGCCCAAGGAATCTAATTCAGTAAGATTATTATGATCAAATGGACATGAAGGGATTAAAAAATTCCCGTGGAGTCACGGGGCTTTCTCATGTACACAACTTCACTTTCATTTCTAATTTGTTACTGTTGTTAATATTGTCATTTGCATGTCACAGTTGAATGATGTATAAAAGAAAGCTGTGAAATATAAGCAATTATTGTTAATTTAAAAACTAATCACCAATCTTGCAGTATTGATAGTTCAATAAATAGTTCAAATATAAAAAAATAATAGTAGTTAAAAATGTGTTTAAGACAATTTTCATTCAGCCAAGAAACTATTTATTCCTTTATATTTCCTGGTTATGAATTGCTTATTCCTTTATATTTGTTGAATGTTTGGAGAAAAAAACAACAATTGGCCCACAGACTAAGTCAATCATGCAGGTTTGATTAGCCTGGATGTTTAATGGACTAAGGGAAAACACTTGAAAAGAATGAAAATTACTCAATAGTTGTCATCAGTCTTTTACATTTACTCTTTTATATGAATATGAATCCGGCTATTTCCAGGAATCAGTTACCAAGATTCTGTCTCAGAATGTACTCAGGTATAACCTGCTGAGGGAAGGAAAGCAAAGCAAAAGAGTAAGTCTCTGTAGATATTATTTAAAAAGTAGAACCAAAAGTTGGCAACTAATTGAAGATATGAGTAAAAGAAAAAATAAAAATCACATAAATGTCGAGAATCTGGATTTTTGTCTAGGGTGGACTTATTTTTATACTCTTATAAGGATATTTAGAGACAAGGAAAAGAACTCTGTATCCTTACAGCATTGCACGAGTTGTTGCAGCTAGTATCACTGAAAAAAGACAAGGATATTTACAAGTTGAACTGCAAGGTAAAGATGTGAAAAAAAGAGGGGTGGCATTTCTTTCATTAATCTAGAACCAACGACCAAGCCCTAAAAAACAGAATCTGCAGTGTGTGGGTCACTCACATTAACCAAATCAAAGTATGGTGGGTCAGTAATCATCTTAAAGATTGATTTTACTTGGAGTAATTAACTTGATACACACAGTTTAGATAATTATTAAACATTTAAAGTATCTGAGAACATGAATCGATTTTATTTTGGCTGATTTAATTGTTTTATTTCCAGATGTAATCCCAGAAAGTAAACCAAGGAAAAGAAAGATGTGGGATCAAGGGAACGGGGTAGAATAAGAAATGAGGCAGTTAGAATATCTAGGTCATGGAGACATATCCCAGGAGGGCAGTTTGGTAGCAGACTTAGAGATTTCTCAATCTTTTTTGTCCAGGAGGACAGAAGGCTTCAAGATTGTTAAGACTGAGAAGAATGAGTTGATAAAATGCCTACTCTGTTTGTTACTATGAATGACTTGGAGTTCATTTGGCAAGAGATATAAAGGAAAGTAAACAATTGGAAATAAGACAATGACTAAATCCACAGACAATAAAAGTTTAACCAGAGAGAAACGTCATCATAATACACAATATGCCTCACTGGTAGAAGTGTTTACATAATAATATGCATGAAAATACTAAAGATTAGCCATATGGGGAGGATAGGAAGAGATGTAGAATACATGTTTGGGCAGGTCAGGGCACACTTGGAAGTGCTGTGGGGATGAAAGAGGCCTAATCTTACCCTTCATATTGGAATTGCCTACAACCAACAAACCAAGACATGCTAATTTAAGAATGTTATTTTGAAATTTAGAGTACACAAAAATGCACAGTGGTGGGGAGAAGAGGAACCAGGAGAGGGAGCAGGAATAGCATGCCTTTTATTTTTTATTTACTTTTGTCCTTTTAAAAATTTTTTTTATTGTTGTTCAAGTATAGTTGTCTCCCTTTTCCTCCCACCACGGGCCCCTCACCCTACTCATCCCCGCTTCCTGCCCTCAAGCCTGCCCCATTTGCTTTGTCCATATGTCCTTTATACATGTTCCTTGATGGCCCTTCTCCTATTTTTGCCTATTATCCCTCTTCCCCCTTCCCCTCTGGATACTGTCAGTTTGTTTTTTATTTCAATGTCTCTGGTTATATTTTGCTTGCTTATTTGTTTTGTTGATTAAGTTCCACTTATAGTTGAGATCATATGGTATTTGTCTTTCAATGCCTGGCTAATTTCACTTAACATAGTGCTCTCCAGTTCCATCCATATTGTCACAAAGCATAGGAGTTCCTTCTTTCTTTCAGCTGAGTAGTATTCCGTTGTGTACATGTACCACAGTTTTTTGATCTATTCATTTACTGATGGGCATTTAGGCACCTTGACTATTGTAAATAGCACTGCTATGAACATAGAAGTGCACCAGTTCTTTTGAAATGGTGTTTCAGGATTCTCAGGGCATAATCCCAGCAGTGGAATTGTCAGGTCAAAAGGCAGTTCCATTTTTAGGTTTCTGAGGAAATTCCATACTGTTTTCCGCAGTGGCTTCACCAGTCTGCATTCCCACCAACAGTGCCCTAGTGTTCCCTTTTATCCACAACCTCTCCAACACTTGTTTGTTGCTTTGTTTATGATAGCCATTCTGACTGGTGTGAGGTGGTATCTCATTGTGGTTTTAATCTGCATCTCTCTGATGGCTAGAGACATTGAGCATCCTTTCGTATGTCTCCGGGACCTCTGTTTGTCCTCCTTGGTGAAGTGTCTCTTCAGGTCCTTTGCCCATTTTTAAACTGGGTTTTGTCTTCCTAGTTTTGAGCCCTGTGAGTTCTTTATGTATTTTGGAAATCAAACCCTTGTCCAGGGTATCATTGACAAATATATTTTCCCATACGGTTTGTTCCCTTTTCATTTTGCTGATGTTTTCTTTAGCCGTGCAATAGGTTTTTATTTTGATGAAGTCCCATTTGTTTATTCTTTCCTTTATGTTCCTTGCTCTAGGGGACATATTGGTAAAAATATTGCAACATGGAATATATGAGATTTTCCTGCCTATGTTCTCTAGGGCTTTTATACTATCACAACTTATATTTAAGTCTTTTATCCACCTCAAATTTATTTTTGTGTATGGTGTAAATTGTGGTCGACTTTCATTTTTATGCATGTACCTGTCCAGATCTGCCAACACTGTTTGTTGAAGATGCTATTTTATTACACCATTTTATGCTTCTGCTCCCTTTGTCGAATATTAATTGACTGTAGAGAAATGGTTTATTTCTGGGCTCTCTGTTCTGTTCCATTGGTCTATGTGTCAGTTCTTCTGCCAGTACCAGACTGTTTTGATTACAGTGGCCTTATAATATAGTTAGATATCAGGTATTGTGATCCTTCCTACCTTATTCTTCTTTTTCATAATTGCTGTGGCTATTTGGGGTCATTTATGGTTCCATACAAATTTTTGAAATTTTTGTTCTATATCTGTGAAATATGTCATTGGTATTTTAATAGAGGTTGCATTGAATCTATAAATTGCAGAAATAAACCAAAAAAAGTCACTTAAAATGGAAAGACAATATTTTTCATTCTTAAGTGAGATTTTGTTTTTCATCAAAAGATTGCAATCACAGAATCTGAAGTGACCCAGAGGCTATTTCTCAAGTTCTAGATTTATTAAGATAAGATGTGAAGGGAAGTGTTTACTTCTGAGGTAATACTTTTAAAGTAATTAAAAAAATATCCATTCATCTCCCCGGCTAATAAAATGATGATGTGAATGTTCCCTTCAAATGGTATTAAAGGAAAAAAGTCTGGTAATATCATAATGAAATTCTCTAAGTATATCGCTCAACCTTCATGAAAGTCGAAAATATTCATTGACTCATTCATAGCCTCTTTGTTGAAAGTATTTCAACACAGCTCCCAGCATTGTTTAATCTTTCCTTATCTCTTTCCTCTCTTTTTCTCTGTCTCTCTCTCTCCTCCTCCTCCTCCTTCTCTCTTTTTTTATGCCTGAATCACCCAGGTTAGTAGCATTCTCATCACCCAGGAACCCTGTTTTGAGCTCTGCCATTTTCATTTACATAATTTCATGAATGATTTTCTGTTTCGTTTGATGATCATTGAGCATAGACTTATAACTAATGGACATAGGAAATTTTACTGTGTTCACTGAGCACAGTTATTAAAATGTTCCCTTGGTGTTGGCTTTTTATGGTTTTATTTGTGTTGTTTCTGTTTTGCTCCTTTGGATATTACTACATTGAAAAAAGGCATATCATTATAACATCTTCTCTTTGGTGACCCTACGCGGGGAAGAATCCTACTTCTTTAGAATTTCCCTTTTTAGATTTCGTCTCTGCCACTCTGATCACCACTAGACCTTGAGCAATCTCCCATTAGTGTCACTGGATTCATGGCTTTGGTCCAAGCTTTCAAATGCACCACGGTCCATGTTTCAATATAACTATTCCCATGAATTTGCTTCCTAAGGAGTGACAACAATGGGATGCGATGGGGCATGTTGGGTTGCACCTGGGTGGCTAGGGAGCAGAACAGAAATAAGCAAGACAGTGGAAGATAACAAGCTCTTGCATGTTCCTATTTTCTGGGGAGGAAAATTATAGAAGAGAAAGTTGGCTTAAAAATTGAGGAAAGTAATGGTAGGGATAAGGAATTTATTGACTACAATACAATGAGACATTTAATTCCTTCCAAACCATATTTGGATCATGTCAACTTGCAAAAAAAATTAATAGGTTACAACATGGCCAACATTTATTTTTAGTATCTTAACTTTTAGTTCATTTTCTCTGAATGTCTATTTGGCTGTGATGATTTGGATCAATTGAAAAGACAGTTAAAATTAATGTTTAAGCTATATTGCAGTTTGGTTCAGTTAGAGCACTATACATTTTTCAGTGAATTTTCAATGATGAATTTCTAAAGGAAATATGCCTTTGGAGATCAATCAACAAATACAATTTGTTTCAATAGATTCCCACTGCTGCAGCTGCTGCTACATTATTTATAGGTATTAAAGAGAGAGAAAGAGATTGATTTTTAAATCGAGTTACTTTAATTGTATATTGGAAAATCAGGAAGATTTGTTGAATACAGCTTAAGGTTCATATTCTTTTGAGTAATAAAGATTTATTTAAATAGCATGGAGAGATACGTTCTTTTAAATTACTTGGGTCTTACCGTTAAGAGTCTTCATCCTTAGGAGGAAGAGGGTCTAAAGGGAAGGTATCCATGAGTTGATGAAAAGTAACTGAGGCCACCATGCTGTCATAGACTCTGAGCGTGTCTTGCTGAGATATCTTGGTGGTATTCCACTACAAGCATCGGTGACCAATTGCTCGTTAAATGGCTGACTCCCTTCCCACAATCCTGCATTCTTTTCATCTTTTTTTTGGGGGGGGGATTGGCATAATGAATCTATTTTCTTGGACAAAAGAGAGTATGGGAAATAACATAATACAGTAAAGCATTTGAGACCTTGCTCCAAAAGCTATACCCTACATAATCTTTTAAATTGCTTAAACTCTCTGAACTTCAGTTCCTTAATTTATGAAATGGAGTGTTAATAAGGTTGTTATTAGGACTAGGTGAAATAACAAAAAGTACTCCATAAATATTAATTCTCTTCTTGTTTCCTCTAAGGAAATAAAGTTTTCTTAAGCCATAAAGAAAAGTCAGGCAACCATCTAAAATATGGATGGCTAATTTTACATACAGAGGCCCAGGCAGTAGGTATTTTAGGCCTGGTTGACTCTAAAGTGTGTATTACAACTACTCATTCCTGCAGTTGGAGTGTGAAAGAAGCCATAGACAATATGTAAACAAATGAGTGTGGTGGTGTTCCAATAAAATTTTATTTATGGAGACTGAAATTTCTACTTTATATAATTTTCATAGTCTTAAACCATTAGTTTTATCTGCTCTTAGGACCTACAAAAATATGTGCACCCTGCATTTGGTCCCTGACCTATACATTGCCAATCCCTGTTCTAGAAAATCAACAACAAATGTATAGAAGATTGGTCAGCATCAAAAAAGATCCAGTAAAAATATTTGAGAATGGTAGGTCACGGGTTCAATCAGCATTGCTCAGTACCTGTCCTCTCCTACCTCGATGACTGGTTTTGATGCAGTCTCCTCTCTCCCCTCTCTGGTCTCATCATACCCATGCTCTGTGTTATTATACTAAGGGAACATTTGTCTGCATTGTAGCAAAGTTCAGCACTCCAGTGTGTGAGCAGACATGTCCCAGATAGAAAGAACGCGGTTGAAATAGGCCCATTTGCATCCCACCCAGGTATTTTCATCCTGGATTCTTTGCTAGTCAGAGTTAGGAGACTTTTGTGTTACTTTTAATATAAGAATAGGAACTCATTTGGGCACTACCTACACTTGTCTTTTGTGGTTTTATAGCTACTTCACTTAGGATCTGCTTAGCTTTCCATTGAGACAGAAAAGACATTGAAACCAGAAACCGTACAATATAATTGTATTGTTTTTTACCATAAAAATGTATTAAACAACATAAGGGTGGGATAGGACAGAAAAATGTATATGTATAAACAAAACTGAGAAATATTTAGGAAATTGTTGGGCACATTTAAACAAGTTTGTTTTACCAAAGATTCCCAGTAAGATAATTTGTGGAATCAGAAGGTACAGAAGTTTGGGTTTTTTTTTTCTTCAGTTTTTATTTATTTATTTTTAGAGAGAGCAGAAAGAAGGGAGAAAGAGAGGGAGAGAAACATCCATGTGTGGTTGCCTCTCACATGCCCCACACTGGGGATCTGGCATTCAACCCAGGCATGTGCCCTGACTGGGAATCGAACCAGCAACGCTTTGGTTTGCAGGGCAGCACATAATCCACTGAACCACACCAGCCTTAAGGAAGAAGGTACTGAACTTTTATGTGACCTCAGAAACACCTATGTTTTATGTTGTTGTTCCCAAACTAGTAGAATTGCAAAGAACTTCCAAATTCATCTTTATTTTATGACCAATAACACATACTATGAGTCAGCTGGCTGGAATAGAAAGCTGTAGAATAAGATGTTTTATTTTATTTTTCTTTCTAATTTAATTTTTGTATGAAACTTTTCAGCTGTCAAGAGAAATCAAATGCAGTGAGTGAACTTGGTAGCAACACAGCCTAAAAACCATTTGTCTCCCACAGCAAAGGGGAAGCTCACATCAGAGAATTCCAAGATGATCCAGTGAAGTATAGAGGAAAAATTAAAATCTCTACTCGTGTCTACTTGTAATTAAAACAAGAAGAAGTTAAGGTTAATTAATATTTAATATATGCTTGAACTGGCACCACCATTTGCTATCTTTGTCAGGGAACCTGATGCCAAGCCTAAAGGCCAAAGATCTGTGAAAGAATTGGAGAGAGTTCTGCAACATGGCCCCTCACTCACTTTTTAGCTTCCAGCTTGTTCTGGTTTAAGTAGGCTCACTATATTTACAGAATGAATTATTTAGATTTAGCTAAGCCTAATTTCACCAAATGGACAAATGGCTTTAAATATTTAGGCAAATAAATTACTAATTGAGTATATGGCTACTGACGCAAGCACAAGCCAATCACAGAAAGAACAGCAGAGTTGACACTTGTCCTCCTGGAACAAACTGTCCATTATTTATGATACAAGATTAAAGTCAAGGACACCCTAATCCAGTCTGACAAAAAAGCAGCTGGAGAATTTCAAATAATCACGAAGCCTATTTAAACAATGGATTTACCTCCACATTTGTTAATGAAGAAACTTCTTCTACATGTATTTCATACTTTAAGAAATTAGCTAATGATAATATAAAGCCATCACTACTAATAATGCACCTTAAAATGTGGTTAAATATTTATTTTGACCTTTTAAAATTTCTATTTTCTATGGCATTTAGGTAATAAATTAGTATAGAAGTATGTGTATATCATTTATAAATAAGTCTCTCAGGATACATATGTAAGTATGTGTGCTCAAAAGGTCTCACTAATAGAAGGGGGTACAAAACCAAAAAGGCTTATGAAATTTTTTAAAATAATCAGCTCAAACAAATAAATAATATATCACAAGGCATAAAATAATTTTATTATATGTGTATATTGTCAACATTGAAAGTGTGTTTCATTTCTGCACCTTAGAGATGATATGTTTATTAGATGACCATAAAGCAGCCAGATTTTTTTATGATATTCAAATGTACTATGATACTGGAAACTTGCAAACTATTTGGTCTCTGATAATTATCAAAATAACCTCTTGTCAACAAAGATTTATAAAATGATTTTAAAAAATGTAATACCAAATACAATAGCTTGAAAAGAATAAAATATATGCAAGCCATGTCCATTAAAAACTACAAACATTGAAGAGATGTGAAAGATGAGAGATTTGTTGCGTTCACAACTTTAAAAACTCAAATTTTCAGATTCAATTCTACCCAAAATTGATCGGTAAATTAAATGTGATTCCAATCAAAATCCTAATAGGCTTTTTAAAATAGAACTAACAAGCTTATTCTAAAATTTTATAGAAATATAAAGGGTTTAAAATAGCAAAATTTTTTTTTTAATTTTATTTATTTATTTTTATAGAGAGGGGAAGGGAAGAGGAAAGAGAAGGAGAGAAACATCAGTGTGTGGTTGCCTCTTGACCACCCCCTTCGAGGGACCTGGCCTGCAACCCAGGCATGTGCCCTGATTGGGAATCGATCCAGTGCCCCTTCGGTTCACAGGCCTGCACTCAGTCCACTGAGCCACACCAGCCAGGGCACCAAAAACAATTTCTTAAACAGACAAAAGTTGGAGGACTTAAACTATCTGACTTTAAGACTCTACAAAACTAGAGAGGTCAACACAATATGGTATTGACATAAAGATAGACAAATAGTTTAATGGAATAAAATAGAAAAGCCAGAAATAAACAAACTTACATGTGATCTGTTAATTTCTTTTTTAATTTAAATCATTTTTATTTTTTTAGTTACAGTTGATATAGAATATTATATTAATTTAGGTATGCAACTCAGAGATTAGACAATATATAACAAAGTGATCATCCTAATAAATCTCATACCCATCTGATACCATGTATAGTTATTAGAATATTATTGACTTCATTCCCTATACTATACATCCCCATGACTATTATTTTTTAATTATATTTTATTGATGATGTTATTACAGTTGTCCCAACTTTTCCCCCTACTCCCTCTTCTACCCAGCAACCCCCACACTCCCTCAGGCAATCCCCACACCATTGTTCATGTCCATGGGTCATATCTGTAAGTGCTTTGGCTACTCCATTTCCTATACTGTACTTTACATCCCCATGGCTATTCTATAAGTACCTATTTGTACTTCTTAATCCCCTCACCTCTTCACCTATTCCTGCACACTCCCCTCCTGTCTGGCAACCATGAAAAAACTCTCCATAACCATGATTCTGTCTCCATTCTTCTCATTTGCTTAGTTTGTTTTTTAGATTCAGTTGTTGTTAGATATGTATTTATTGCTATTTATTTGTCATAGATCAAAACTTCAGAAAAAGAACTAAATAAAATTGAGATAAACAATCTATCAGATGCAGATTTCTAAACACTGGTTATAAGGATGTTCAAGGAACTTAGTCAGGACCTCAACAGCATAAAAATATCCAGTCAGGAATGAAGGGTACACTAATTGAAATAAAGAACAAGGAAATCAACATTAGAGTTAATGAAGCCCAGAATCAAATCAATGATTTGTAACACAGAGTAACAAAAAACAACCAATGAGAACAACAAGAAGAAAAAAGGATCCAAAAAAAAAAATGAGGGTGGTATAAGCAGCCTCTGGGACAACTTCCAGCATTTCAACATTCACATCACCAGGGTGCCAGAAGGAGAAGAGAAAGAGCAAGAAATTAGAAATCTATTTGAAAAAATAATGAAAGAAAACTTTCCTAATTTGATGAAAGAAATAGACATGCAAGTCCAGGAAGCATGGAGAGTCCCAGTTATGATGGATGCAAAGAGGCCCACTCCAAGACACATCATCATTAAAGCGCCAAAGGTTAAAGATAAAGAGAGAATATTAAAAGCAGCAAGAGAAAAACAGGTAGTTACCTACAGGGCAATTCCCATAAGACTGTCAGCTGATTTCTCAAAAGAAACTTTGCATGCCAGAAGGGATTGGCAAAAAAAAATTCAAAGTGATGGGAAGCAGGGACCTACAGCCAAGACTGCTCTACCCAGCCAACCTAGCATTTAGAATCGAAGGGTAGATAAAGAACTTCCCAGACCAAAAAAAAAAAAAAAACAAACAACAACAAAAAAAACAACCTAAAGGAGTTCATTATCACCAAACCATTATTATATGTAATATTTAAGGGACTTATTTAATAAATAGAAGAACACAACTGTGATCTGTTAATTTTCAACAAATATGTAAAATAACTCAACAGGGAAAAGTTAGTCTTCTGAACAAATGATGCTGGAACAAACAATTGGATTTACATATAGAGACAAAAATTATCCTTGACCTTTACATCATTTTACACCAAAAATTTTTTGAAATGAATCATAGATCTAAATGCAAAAGCTAAAGTTATGAACTTTTTTTGAAGAAAAGATAGGAAAAAATCTTTGTAACTTCATACTAGGCAAATATTTCTCAGACAAAACATTAAAAATGAACCATAAAAAAGTAATAAATTGGACTTCAGCAACCCAGCCTGTGGTCACATCCTCTCAATGACCTCCTCCAACACTGATTTTCTCATTTATTACTTGCTTCTTTCAGTAGACTGTGCATTCCATGAGGAAATAGACCATGCCCCTTTAATTAACTGTGTGTCCCAGGTTTATCGTACTTTGCCTAGCTCAAAGAAGGCACTTAGTAAACACTGCTTGAATGAATAACCACATGTATGAGGAGATGAGTTGTCATCTGCATTTCATTGCCTCCCCTATACCCACAGTTTCCTTGACTAAACCCATAGTCGATAACTCTGTTAATTCCCTTATTTTTGAACTCAGTCTTTGATAAAATAAATGAAATCCAGATGTCTTCAGGAAATCATTGAACTTTAAGACTTTACGGAGAGAGTCTCTTGAAAACAACTTGTAGGCAAAATAGTACACGATCCAGATTTTGTTAGAGATTTAGAAGCCTGCCTTGATTAAATAGATAGGCATTTGTTTCCACAGAGCCTTCTAACCCAGGAAATATCCAATCCCTCTTCACCTGTGAGTGAGGGACAAGCTGAATCCCAGCCCCAGAGACTGAGCTGGTTGCTTGAACACTGAATATGCGGTAAGTCTAATTAGCACACAGCTGCCTGGTATGATTTCTTTTCTTTTTTTTTTTTTGGTGGAAATCAAACATCGGAGGCTATGATCCATGTCAGAAATAAAAGGTGATTGCATAACTGTAATAGCAAAGCAATCTGTAAACTAACAGTGGAAGCATTAAAGTTTAAGGAGTTTATTTTTTAGAACAGTTTTATGTACAGAGATTTCCCATATACTCCTTGCCACTCATACATAAGCTCTCCCAACCTCAATATCCTCCGCCAGAGTGGTACATTTGTTACAACCGATAAATCGACATTGGTATATCATAATTACCCAAAGTCCACACTTTACATTACAGTTCATGGTTGGTATACATTCTATGGGTTTGGAAAACTGTGTAATGATATGTGTCCACCATTACGGTATTCAACAGAGTATTTTCACAGCCCTAAAATGCTCTGTACTCCAGCTAGTCCCTCCTCTCCTTCTGCACCTGTGACAACCACTGATATTTTTACTCTTTCCATAGTTTTGCCTTTTCTAGAATGTCATGTAGTTAAAATTATACATTATGTAGACTTTTTAGATTAGCTTCTTGGTAACTTACTATTTTTTTAATCCCAAAGACTAGCAAGAGTGAAATATTAAATGGTATAGGAATATTTTCTGTAGAGACAAAGTGGGTTCAGGACTGGAGTAGGAGTGGGGGTAGGTGGGGAAATCAATGAATCTAGGTGCGAGGAGTTGGGAAAAGCAGAGACCAGGTCAAAGGGCTGAGCTGATGGAGGGACGCACAAGAGTAGTATTCACTGTGCTCAGGTAAAGAGTGGCTTTGAAACTGAACAGAAGTATCAACGGGAAAAGTAATCGAAAAAAATGAGGGGAGATTATAACGATCTTCAGTGTGCTGGATACTAAATAGAATCTTGAGATTTCAACACAGTGCTTGTGTTCCCCCTCCTCTATTCTCTTCTGTTGGACATTTCAGTTATGACTGAAAATGGCTGTAAAACAGATGGTATCAGGGATGTTTATCACATTTTAAGTAAGTCAGCTTCTATGATCTTAAGGAAGGCAGAAAGGCTTTCTCAGCTATTTTACTACAGCAGGTCTATCTACTTACCTTTCAGTAATCAGAAGAGTGGCCTAAGTTGTCATAATTCAAGCTCTTACTAGATTGTGTTGCTTTCAGAGAACTGACCAACTCTTTGGTCAATTCATATCTCTGATGTTAAAATGAGTTGTTCTTATTCTACTATGTATATAATCTGAAACTTACATCAAAATATCAGGCATCTGGTTAAAGGTTTGCTATTTTAAAAAGTAAAGCTATTCAGGGGAGCGGCCAATAACAAAGCATGACTAGGTTAGCATTTTTTAAATACATGACTTCAATAGAGAATTTAGAAAAGTGCCCGTTTTGTGAGAGCCAGGGACAATGAATACTGGGAGACTGAAGAAAGGTTTCTGAGGTAAAGCAGATTTTGACTATGAAATGAGTACAATTTTAGGTAAAGGAGGTCACTCTTGACTTCAAAAGCTGTAATAAAGATAAAATGCAAAGTACTGAATAAAATGAATATATATGAAACTTACATAATTACAAGAACGTGTGTCTGATGTGTGACGTTTTTCTTCTACTACACAATTATCCACGTAAATGTGTGGTCAGTAATTGTTTCATTGCTTGACCACATACTCTACATTACCACATTGGATAACAATGTCACAGCTGTTTGTGAAAGCTATTCTGTTTGGTTTGATTTATTCAGTTTGGCCTGGGTTGGTTTGGACTGAATTTGGGCGGTGAGCTCTTGAAATGTGTACTTTCATCAACATGAGTCAATCTGGTTCTCACCAGATGCTAAATTTCCCAAGATCGGGGGCAACACCTAAGATTTTCTCTACAGATGCTATTAGCAGTGTTGATATAATCTTGAATGTCGGTCTGACTCTGAACCCAGACACATTCCAATTACCCTGGATGTAGCTGGGTGAATATGGTGTTTTATATTATCATATCTATGGCATAAGATAACTCAATTTCCAGAAAGAATGAGACACAGAATTTCATCTTATTGTCCTATACCCCAGGGTGGAAGTATAATAACTATTCCCTGGCTTGTACTTCTGGGTCATTTCACTCTCTGACCCACTAGAATGATGAGAAAGTAACTGGGCTTTGTAGGTGAGGGTTCAGATCCTGATGCCACGAGTAGCTCTGTGCCCCTGGACAAGGTATGTGACTTCTCTAGGATTCAAGTCCCCCTTCTGTAAAATGAGAATGATATCCTCTACTGAACACTGGCTTTGAAAAAAATAAGTTCACACACACACAAAAAAAATGAGAACTCTTCTGCCATGTTCAAGGAGAATCCTATGGGATTTTATTCCAGCTGGTTAGGGTCATCACCTGCTTTGTTTCTGTTTGTTTCCATGTCTCATCTTCAAAAGCAAGTAGAGGAAAATTTTAATGACTGTTTTCACATTTTGTAGAAATGGAATTTTGGCACGTCTTGGCACAGATTTTGGTAGACACTCACTGCTGCATGCTTGTGGGATCTTCTTCGTTCCCAGGGGGAGGTCCTTGTACAAGATGGCCTAAGCCATGCCCCATTTTGCTTTTTGGCTTCAGGCTGTTGGCTCTTTTCACATTATCAAACCCTGTGAGCTTCCATTATCTCGCCTCCCCATAATCTTGCTCTTCCCTTTGATTGCAGGGTCTCCCCATTGCAGAACTCCGCACCTCCCCTGCAGTTGCGCTTGGGAGCACCTGCCAGATGGTAACCTCCTGAGAGCAATTTTTCTTGTTTCTTAATATTATATCAGAATATAAGAATGAAATTACTCAGATATGGAGGCTTAATTAGTCTTCAAAGTAATTGATTTGGAAGTAATATAAGCCCATAATAAAATTTTAGTAAATGAAAATGAATATAAAAATTCACCATAGTCCCCCTCCTATTGATACAATGACCATGAACATTTTGGTCCATTTTACTTCATGTTTTTCTTTAAACCATGATGGTTTTCTTTTCTTTAACACAATTATAATCACATTATCTATGGTACTTTATACTCTGCCTTTTCGCTTACCATTATATTAATTTTTACAGTGATTAGTAATCATAATTTAATGTCCAAATGGACATCCTAATCAGTGAGTATAACTATACTTATCTAGTGTTTCTCTTTTTGGATGGAAATTTAGATTATTTTCAAGTTTTGATTATTATAAACAATACTGTGATGAACATTTAATGTATAGAATTTAATATCTCATACTTATAATTTATTCTTTAGGATCCTCAAAAGTGAAATTAATGAGTCAAAGTGTGCACATTTTAATGATTTACAGTGTAGTTGCCACACTGCTTTCCAAAAGGGATGTAAAAATTAATGCCAGGAGACCAATTCTGCCTATATCTTAGCATTAAGTAGGATCAGCTCCACATAGAAGGTAGAGAATTAAAGGACATTTTAAGTGGCTTTTGCTTCCTCTGCTGTCTTGCTCTTGGAAGGTAATTTGATGTATATTCCACCCAGCTTTGTCAAGTATGTTCTGAATCATTGTTATAAATACATTTAGTCCTCTTGAAGTACTTTCAGGAATAAGGTGGGGTATAAATAAATATACAATACATTTGCCAACCAAGCACAAGACAGGTTACTGAAACTGTTTTAAGGGTTTTCGGGAATATAGTCTTCCGGGTGTGTGCATTGTATCCTAAATTTCAGATGGTGCGTAACTTCAGACGAGATCAATTTTTTTCAATAATTCCCTCTGGGAAAATTGCTGCTTACTGCCACATACAGACAATGCCTAGTTATCCCTGTACATCAGTGCAACCATTTTGAAAAGCTTATGAAAATAGGTGATCAAGAAAATAATACTAATATATTTGGCCCCAACATCTACAACCTCTTTTTCTGGTAACAATTCTCAAATTAGCCTTTCCCATATCCTGAGGGTATCAATCAAGTCTTTCTAGACACTATAGAGATCCCCATGTTAGGTGGAGTAAAAGACACTACAAGAGCACCACTCTCAAAAGAGCCAGGGGTAATTGTTACAAACACACAGCTAAAACGATTTTTGACCAATGTATTTTGACAGAGGGAAATGCTAAGGACTAAACCTGTGAACAAAAGTTGCCTTTCATCCTTTCTGCGTCTTGATTCAACAGCCTTTCATACCAATATCAAAGCGTTCTCAAAGAGCCTTTGAGCTGCATAGGAACTAAGTCAGTACAGAAGCTTTAAAATTACTTTGGTAGAAACTATGCACTGTTAAAAAATGTGGCCTTATTTTCTTATGTATTATCTAGGTAAGTTTACTATTTATTAAACATTCATAGCAATGTTTCAAAACAAATTAAAATGATTATATACATATATCTTTCACTAGCATGGTGAAAAATAAATAGTAATATGCCATAATGCTGAAAAATTTTTAAACATTTTCAATGACCTACATTAAATATATTTCGTTCTCAATGATTGGTACTTGATAACACATTTTTTAACTCTGATTTTTCTGAAGCACCTCATTTAGCAACGTCCCTTCACCTGCGCATTCAGCCAGCATGTATTTCCCACCTACCATGTGTAGGTGTGGCTCTGGGCCGCCTCTTTTGTGTCCATTTCCCAGTGTATTCTTCAAAAAAGAAACTGAATTTAATGTTAGTCTATTAAATAATATGATTGGGAAGGCAAGTCTGCAACAAAGAATCATACAGACCACCACAAGATTTGAAGTTTAAAGTTTAGATATTTATTTAAAGTCCATACATCAGCATGAATGCATAAGAATTCCATGTATTACCCATGTCTGTATCAGTTTCTGAAATTCAATATGTTTAAAAGCAGTACTCAAAGACATAGGGGAATATAGAGCATAAAGAAAACTAAAGCCCTGGCTGGTGTAGCTCAGTGGATTGAGTGCGGGCTGGGAACCAGTGGGTCCCGGTTCGATTCCCTGTCAGGGCACATGCCTGGGTTGCGGGCCGAGTCCCCATGAGGGCCATGTGAGAGACAACCATACATTGTTCTTTCTCCCTCCCTTCTCCTCTCTCTGAAAATAAATAAATAAAATCTTAAAAAAAAAAAAAGAGTGTATTAAAAAAAAAGAAAACTAAAAATTCAAGGAGCACTATAATTTAGGACTGAATAAATTAAGGAATGAATAATTAAAAAAAAAGAAGTTTATTAAGGAACACGTGTAAAGGGCGCATGGACAAGGCCGGAAGGGTGCAGGTTGGAGAGTGAGAGGCGGGGTGGGCGGGGCGAGAGGCCATGGTGGGTGAAAATGGAGACAACTGTAGTCGAACAACAATAATAAAAGAAAATAGAATAATAAAATAAAATAAAATGAGCTATGACAGAAAAACAAAAATTAGATTTTATTTAAAATGATCTACTGGAGAGTAAGTAGATTACTAGCCTTCAGGTTAGCCATTCCTTTGGGAAACATTTGCAGCAAAGGTAATAGTGCGACTATGCTGAGTCCATCTAGGTATTCACTTCTAATAGATAGACTTTGTGGAAATCGTTGTCCCATATTCTCTGAGATTCTAAAATAATGTGTACCCCCAATCCTAAGTGAACACTTTCAATCAAATATTCTTTTGAAAGAAAAGTTTTGTTTGGTATCCCACAAGGAACATAAACAAGTCATTAGAAAAGGATAAAACCCTTAGATTTGTAATGTAATGGTATAAGGAAGTACAGCCTCCCCCAGTCCTGCAGAAGCCTGAGCCAAGCTTGCTAGCACAATCCTCGGGTTTATCCTTCTGAGTAGCTGTTCTTATCTTGGCGATGTTTCTCCCAGCAGCTGTGGGCTTTGCTTTTAGCGATTGTGACTTCCCCCATCTTCATTACAGACGGTGAATCTTTGAGAAAGTGCCTAGAAACTTTGGCAAAAGGCTCTGTACACATACTTAGAGAAGGGGGTCAATGCATTTCTAGAAGCATAAGAGCTGATTGATTACCTTTGTATTTGAGCACAGGGCAATTAATCAGTGGTGGAGATGGAACGAAGTGCACTGAAACAGACAGTAGCCTGTGGTTTAGCCCAGTTCCCTCCTGCAGAGAGGAGAGGAGAGATAAGAAGCTACTTTATGTGATTAGGGAAAAGAAAAATCCATACTTTCCATATGGGAATTTCTCATGTGTTTTCTTAATGAACATAGAGAGAAGTCGAGAGAGACTTTTAAGCTCTTAAAACTTCTAACGTATTCTCTTTGGGGCTGGGAGAGTACAAATTTCCTAATTTCATCAGAGCCATTAATGACTTCAGTTCCTTCCTCTTTCAACAGAGGAAGTGGAGGGATTCTTCCCTGCACTATGATTTTGAAAAGCATTAGACAGCAGGAGAAACATTTTGTAATCATGCTGTGAAGAGAAAAAAAAATTTCTTCTCCTCACTTTAGAAATGATTTTCATTGTTAAGGTCTAAAAGCTCCTTGACTTTGGGCGGTAAGCACACGATGCAATACACAAATCATATATCATGGAAATATACACTTGAAACCTATATGAGCTTATTAACCAATGCCACTTCAATACATTTAATTAAAATTGAATAAATAAGTGCTAAAAATAAAGACTAGATAATTTATTGTAATGGAACATTGTTGTGAGTTAGCATTTCATAATAATTAGGAGGTTATCTTTTCTCCCAGAAGTTTTGTTTATTATTTTTAAAGTTTCCCCCCAAAATGGAATGTTTTTTCAACTCTAAACTTGAGAAAAGAAACAAAGGAATTCCACTCTTCTTTTTTTCATGATTTGATAAAAAGTGTCTTTTTCTCCCCCAAATAACTGAGGTCAAGAGAAGTAAGAGGTCAGATGTCAGATAAACAGACCAGAACCCGGAGATAATTCTTGAAAGTAGGATAAGGAATATTGTTCAATGCCCAGGTAGTTTGAAGTTCAGTAACAGGAGGAAGGGACAAGCAAAGAAGGAAGTACAAGGTCTTGAAACCAGAAAGAACAGGGAGATACACCCTTGGATACAAAACGCAGAGTTGCAATATTTGGAGAGAGTGAGCAAAAGAAAGTTGCAGCTATAGCGCTAGCAGACCCAGGCAGAAATTTATTTAAACATCTAAATTAAGTGATAAAATTACTGCGAAATTATACTTTTCAAGTTTATGTATAATTTATTTGAGTTAAGACAAATTAAGACAAATGAAGCATTTGTTTAATTTTGACCGTGTCTTGCAATACATCCGTGAAGATATATAGCTCACAGTTACAGCACTGGAGCGGAGACAGACAAGTCCTGGCACTGTAATGAGCTGGACACTGTTTAACATGAATATCCAGAAGTAAATCCCTCTTAAGTAGCAGTATACTTAGTTTGCTGGAAGCCTATTCAAAATCAAAAGTTAAATTATTTATCTTAAAGGGTTAGATTCATTGCAGCTTAATTAAATGTTTATAATAAAATATATGGAAGTTTTTTCTGTTTAGCAATTAAACCAGAAATTTGATTTATTATACTAAAAATTACAAAACTTTGAGTTTTTAGCTTGTTATTTATTGTGGTTACTATTTCATAAATATCCAATTTAATATTAAATAAACTCCAGATAATCTTTCCTTTGTAATTAATTATTCAAAATGTAATTAATGGGTCAAGAAAAAATCTCAAAATATTTAAAATATTTTGAACTAAATGTAAATAAAAATAGAACAGATAAAAATTGTGGGATCCAGCAAAAGTATTACTTAGGGGGAAATGTATAGTGCTAAATAGATAAGGAGAAAACATTAAAATCAACAATCCCACCTGTCACTGTAGGAAAATAGGAAAAGAACAGTAATGTAAGCATAAGGCAAATAGAAGAAGTGAAATAATAAAAATTAAAGTGAAATCAATGAAATTGAAAAGAGAAAATCAGTAAATAAAATTAACAAAAATATAAGCTGGTTCTCTCAAAATTGGCAAAAAATCTATTAAAGAGAACAGTGAATACTAAAGAGTTTTAAAAATAAAAATGCATGGTCACTGAAGTATTATTTAAGTAAGAGGGAATAAATGATTGTGCATAATGTTTTCAAATATATTTCCTCAAATAACTGCACAAAAACGATCCTAATTTATGAAAGTGTAAAAAATATAGAGTTCTGATACTTTATTGGGATAGAACATTAGATGTTTCAGAAAGTCCTGACCACTAATTATAACAATTGAAAAATATTAAATCAAATTTTCTTCCAGAACAACGCTTTATAAAGAGCGTGTTACTGAGTCAACATTATGAACTCTTAGAATAAATGAAATCATACAGTAGCTGAGTGTAGCAATTCTGTTTTATAGAAAGCATTACATCCTTTCCTAAAAGAGTAAATATATATTAGATAAAGTATTTAAAACACCCCATAATCTCTGGGCAGTGTGGCTCAGTTGGTTGGAGCATTGTCCTGTACACCAAAAGGTTGAGGGTTCGATTCCTCATCAGAGCACATACCCAGGTTGTGGGTTCAATCCCTTGGTCGAGGCATGTACGTATGGGACGCAAAAAATCAATGTTTCTTTCTCACATCAGTGTCTCACTCTCTCTCTCTCCTCTCTCTCCCTTCCTCGCTCTCGAAAAGCAATGAAAAAAAAAATGTCTTCCAGTGAGGGGGAAAACAAACTCCGTAACTGTTAAGCAAATAAGGAAATTTGAGTGCCTCTGTCTAAAAAGAATGGATTTAATTTTTTTCTTATTTTATAATTTTTTTCCATTACTATTTAGTAACTTTATACCCCTCTCTCCCCAGCAATCACCACACTGCTGTCCATGTCCATGAGTCCTTTTTCCTTTTTGCTCAATTCCTCCACCCCCTAAACTCCACCCCCTCACTAGCTGTCATCCTGCTCTCCATCTATGAGTCTGTCTTTGTTTCACTTGTTAGTTCAGTTTGTTCATTAGATTCTACAAGTAAGTGAGATCATATGGTATTGTCTTTCTATGACTGGCTTATTTCATTTAGCATAAGATCTTCTGGGTCCATCCACACTATTTCAAAGCGTAAAATTTTCTTCTTTTTTACTGCTGAGTGGAATTCCATTGTGTAAACAAAAGAAGCAATGAAGCAAAATATAACCAGAAATAAAGAACTGAAAGTAACCAGGGGATGGGGGAGAGGGATAACAAGGGATAATAGGGAAATGACCATCAAGGAACATGTATGAAAGACACGTGGACAAAGCCAAAGGGGGTAGGTTTGAGGGTGTGAGGCAGGGATGGGTGGGGCTGGGGAGCGTGGTGGGGTGAAAATAGAGACAACTGTACTTGAACAACAATATTTTTTTTTTAAGTTAACAAAAGTTAATTCCAGGAAAAAGAAATTTATATGGAACAACAAAAGGCCCCATATAGCAACAGCGATTATGAGGAAGAAGAACTATGTTGCTACCCTTCAAGGCCAGGTAGGTTCATGAGATTTGGGCAGACGGAAAAATATCCAGGGAACCTTCAGGATGTCCGGCGTGCTTTTATTCACAGGTGGGTGAGCCATGCATGCTGCAAGCTGCATGTCTATCTGCATGTCTCTGTGTGGCCTATGTCATGGCTCTTGCTTCCCAGCGTGATGCCCATCATGACACCTGTCCCCTTGCATGTGTCTCTAACTAGTGAGAAACCCCTACCTGTTTAAATACTAGAGGGAAACAAGCCGGAAAAATGCCAGAACATTACATAACATAACATAATTCTGTGCATGCGAGCCCACTTCATCTTATGGGAACCATTTATCAGACCCAGTCTCAAGGCTATGAGAACACTGGTTACCAAGCCCCTCCAAGGCTGTGGGTACACTGCTTCCCTTAGGTACCCAGACACCTGAGTGAGGAAACCAGACTGCCTCCACTTACTCTACAAGAACGAAGTTGGAGAATCATACTACCTAATATCAAACTATACTTCAAGGCCATAGCAATCAAAACAGCATGCTACTGGCATAAAAACAGACACATAGATCAATGGAAGAGAATACAGAGCCCAGAAATAAACCCACACCTTTATAGTCAATCAATAATTGACAGAGGAAGCAAGCACATACAATGGGCTAAAGATAGTCTATTCAATAAATGGTATTGGGAAAATTGGACAATAGTGCAGAGAAATGAAACTAAACCACCTTCTTCCACCACACAAAAGAATAAATTCAAAGTGGATTAAAGACTTAAATGTTAGAACTGAAATCATAAGAATGGATTTAATTTAGAAGCAAAAGAAAAATTATGCCTTAAAATGTTTTTAAATTGTGTTTAAATTAAAACAAAAAAGGCACTGAATGCATACAGCTAGTTCTCTCTATTAAAAAAAAATCTGGCATAGACTTTTTGGGGCTTAAATAAGCATTTCACAGACTATTGCTTAATGGGAATGTTAAAACACTGTTATTTAGACAGTAATTGTTTTCCAAACATTAGTTTAAGAAAGAACATCTTTCTAGAGAGTATTTTTTTTTGTCTTAGAGTATTTTACAGTTATCAGATCTCCCTCCATTCCCTTCCTCTGGTCTCCTTGGTCAAATTATATTCATGTCAGGACCCAAGGGAAATGGTCTCCTCTTAGTAGCTTTCCCCAACCCTCCCCAACCTGCTACCTGAACACATGGAAGCAGAATTAATTGCTCCCCAGGCTGCAGTCCCATTGCACTTTATAAACACCATTGTTATAACGGTTGTCACTTTTGATTATCAGTGTTTATTTGTGTAACTCTTTCTCCTGTTAGACTCACAGCTCCATGCAGACAAGGACCAGTTCTATTGTTAGATAACAGGAAATCCTGAGAATAAATCTGCCAAGGTATCATGCTGGAATAGCAGCAAATTGGCAGAACACAAATGCATTGCAGAGCTCTTCCTGTGGTCAGGGAAAAACGATGGTGGTGACTTTATCCTATCACTGTGGCTTACAACTGTGAAAATCCAGGCATTAAAACAACAAAGGCACTCAATAAGAATTTGTCTGAAATGATTGAAAACCCCAATATTGAACTTTAGTGTCCCTAAATATAGGTGGAAGAAAGAGGGAAAACATGTAGGAGGAAGTGGGGAAATATATCTCTTACTAATACGTATGCTTAAGAAAACCAGGGTATCATAAAATTTAAATAAACAGTGATCTTACATATGTCCCAGCCTGAAAGCTTAGAGAATAGAGTATTTCCTTGGGGAAAAAAAAAAAAAGTATAGTTGTGCTTAAACTTGATCTGAAATGGCTGAGAAGGTTTGATATGTCTTTCTGAGGAAGAAGTATATACAACTTTCTCAGTTAAGGAGAGCAAGATCGGTTAAGAAAGTGTTATGATACCGCTGAGCTCCTTTGGGCTCATCGAAATGAACAATGCTTGTGACTGAGTTGATATCCCTTCCCCAGGGCAGAAAAGGAACCAAATGCCCTTAAGAGCCAGCAAGTATCCAACTCTTTAGGACAAAGATCTTTTTTGGGTCCTCGGATCTTTTGAAAATCTGATTGAAAAAATATATATATGATCAATAGAAAAATACATACTATGCACTTATTTTTTTGTTTAATCTTTACTGTATTTTTTCCACTACTATTTAGTCCCTTTATCCCCTCTCCCCCTGCAATCACCACACTGTCGGCCACGTCCGTGAGTCCTTTTCCTTTCTGCTCAATTTCTCCTCACTCTAACCACACCTCATCCCTCACTAGCTGTCATCTGCTCTCCATCTATGAGTCTGTCTCTGTTTTGCTTGTTTATTGAGTTTGTTCATTACAGTCCACATATGAGTGAAATCATGTGGTATTCGTCTTTCTCTGATTGGCTTATCTCACTTAGCATAATGTTCTCCAGGCCCAATGTCATGGGATTTCAAAGTCTCCAGAAGCCCCTTCATCCATGTGAGAATAAAGACTTTTGAGGGAGTCAGAAGCAGCTCACATAGAATCAGCTCACATAGAAGCAGCCAGACTTGGGGGGCTTTGGAAATAACATGAACAAAAATGAATTCCAGAGGCTGAGTCCTCTGGCAGCTGAGCATCAGCAGTTGGGAACTGAGTAAGTGGCTGCCAGATGCTAAAAGTATTTTGGAACTCCAAGCCAGAGGCAACTAAGCATCTAGAGCTACATGGAATGAGTCTTCTGAGGAAGGAGGTTCAGAGTAGCTCTCCCAGGCTCTGGAGATTTGTTTAAATGGGGTTGCCATGGGACAGTTTCTAGACCCATTAACAGGACTGGCCCTTCTTCATGTGCCCTGTTGGAATTTTCTCTTTTAAGAGAGTTTGCAGGGAGGGAGTACAAATCCTTGAAACTAGTGTTTTTATAGTCAAACATAGCTCCCATCGACAATCTCCTAAAAGCTAAATAGGTGACTGTATTAGGGTTCTCCAGAGAAACAGAACCAATAGGATATGTATACATATAAAATGATTCATTGTAAGAAACTAGCTGATGAAATTAAGGAGGTACAGAAATCCCAAGATCTACAGTCTGCAAACTGGAAACCTGGAAGTACCAATAAATAGTTCGGGTCTGAGTCTAAAGGCCTGAGAACCATGAGAGCTGATGGTGTAATTTCCAGTCTGAGTCCAACTCCAAGGGCAGGAGAAGACTGATATTCCAGCTCAGGACAGTCAGACAGAGAAAGCAAATTGTATCTTACCCAAACTTTTTGTTCTATCAAGGCCTTCAACGGATTGGATGAGGCCCACCCACACTGAGGAGAGCAATCTGTTTTACTCAACTGTCAATTCAAATCTTAATCTTACCCAGGAACCACCCTGGCATCCAGAATAACATTTAACAAAATATCTGGGTACCCATGGCCCAGTCAAGTTGATACATAGAATTAATCAACACAATGACCTCAGCTGGAAGGATGACCAAGGAAACTTTTAGGGGAACCCAACCATAGTCTAGAGCAGGACAGAAAAACCTTCAGATGCTCTTGCGGACTACTCTGAATGTGGTTAAGAAAAGAGATCGCGAGCACACACTGATGTCATACCACTCCTTCCTACCATGAGAAAAACAAAACAGCTTAGAAGTGTGTGGGCTGTTCCTTAGATCTTATCCCCAAATATAAGCAAAAACATTTTTATATTCCATTTAAGATAAGGTATGTGTTGAATGTCTATTAAGAAGACATTGCAATATCTGCCTTGCTGATCATGCTTTTTGCAAAGGGTTGTTTTCTTTTTACTTGTTGTATGTTTACTTCTGGGGCCATTATGATAGTTTAACGGGTTACACAATATTTATCTTGGCATAGTAGCTTAATTTTTGCAAAAATGTGCATGTAATAGCCTTACCCACCATATCGTAAGCACAGAAAATGTGAAGCTTTTGGAAGAATAATTTTTACAACTATTGGTTGGATTTTAAAATGAGATCAAGGGTTACTTTAGGAAAGTATTGAATGTTTGGTCATTTAAGAATGCATCTGTCAGTGATTCTATAGTACTCGATAGTTTTCTTGTTAATGCTATGAGTTTCAGGCACCGGAATTTGGTTAACTGAATGTGATCCACACTGATAAAGAAGAATAATTTTTACAACCAAAAAAAATCTCAGACTGTGGACAATCTAAAGCACACTATATTGCATTTTAGATGTTCTGTAATTTTGAGTTTTGTTTTCAAGTTAAATTTTCCTGTGGTTTGCTAACACACCCCATAGCCTTCTTCATAAGGACATGTTAACTGCACGATGGGAGGAAATTCAGACCCTAAAACCCTGTTTGGATACTAAATTAAAAAGGATCTTTAGGTAATCCATGAAGTAAATATATCTTGAGCCATTAATTGAAAATTGAAAATACACAGTGAATCCAGCTTAAGAAAAGTGCAGATGGTGACTGACGTAAGCGGACTCCCTTAGGAACAGAGGGGAGCAGAAACGTCTCATTCCCTTCACTTCCAGCTTCCTCGCCAGCATCTCTCCAGTATAATTCCAATGCATTTTAGTCCACTGCCACACAAGGCTGCTAATGGCAGAAGAAAAGAGGATAGGGTTTTTTTAAATAATGATTTAAGGAAAATCTTCTGAGGCCTATCTAGGCTCTGAAGACTGGATAATGGGGGGTGGGGTGGGGAGAAAATTGGACTTTCATATCTAATAAATGAATTTATTTTTATGAACCTTCATAATATGTATCTTCATTTATTTAATTATTTACTGGGAACACCTCTGCTTTGAAGGCTGTTCAATTATAGAAAGTTCAGGTGTGGGGAAAGAATGACCTTATATCATCACTTAGGGGAGATGCTGAAATGGTCTTTCTTAAGCATACTCTTTCTGCTTTCTTTCCCAAACTCTTAATTTCTTTGTTATCTCTTCCTAAACAGTTCTCTCAGCCTGACTTTCTTTGATTTTTTTCAGCTCTGTTGGTTTCTCTTCCAGGTAACACCCACACCGTGCCTTTTTGTCATGACATCCTGGAGGAAATCCATCAGCTCCCAAATTTTCTTTCTCAGTACCTTTCTGTTCCTCTAAGATTCCATTTCTAATGTCCACAGACCCTGAGGCTATGCTTTTCAAGTGTCCTGCCATTGCGAGCTTGTTCTTTAATTCTATCTCATCATGGCCCCTCAGAAGACTCCCCAAGAATCATTTTCCACTTTTCTCTTAACCACTGATGAAGTAAAATGCAAAAGGGAGACTAGAAATGTTAAGGAACACAGAAGCAACAAAACCAATTCACAGTAAGTTTATTCAACACTGGCTGTGCGTCTCAGGGTAGGGCCTAGGTCACAAGATCCAGAAATCACTCTGACAGCACAACATCGGTCAGGGCTGAGAACCAAGTCCTGTCTGTGCCTGGCGCCAGGCCTGTGGCACCAATTTATATCTCCCTTCAAGGCCCCTGACTCCTGATATAATCACTGACATAGGGTGTACAGTGTCAGTAACCATGAATACCCAGGGTCAGCTTCTAACACCAGGGTCTGGATTATTGACAAATAATTCACTCTTCTCCAAAGAGTAAAAATAAATATACTTAAGGAATAGCATCTGTAAAACCCTCATAGTTAGGGCCAGGAGGAGACAAATATGATGAGATGATTTTTAGCATGATGGTAATAATTTGAGAAAATTAATTTAATCTTCACAGAAGTGTTTCTACTTATCCTTAAACTGAAAAGCTCGAGGAGGGGGAAAAGAATATCAGACCTCTAAAATGACTATGGATTATGAATTTTTTATTCATGAATCATTGTTACTGAGTGTGGCTTTGTATTTCTTAATCTGAAGAGAATTTTGGAGAATAAAGCAGTGACTAAGAAAAAACAGATTGCAAAGCAGGCATTATATCAACGAGGGAGTTCTGGGGTGGTAGTGGAAAAAACACTGTGACTGATTACAAAGTCAGATTGTTTTTCCATCAAAATTCTCCTTTATGTGATCTGTCAATCAAGTAAACTCCATCTTTTAAAAGTTAGATGACCTCTAAGAGTTCAGTCTAAGAGTCAGACATTACTCATTTTTTTCACTGCAACCGAATAGTGATCTTGTATAGCTGGGTAAAATTTAACCCCCACGCCATCACATAGGGTATAACATTAGATGATACCACTTTTCACAGGATATCTCTCAATTTTAAAAATATTAAGTTATAGAATGTGTAAATATGATATTCAAGATGGATAATCTTGAATGTGAGAGATTTTAAAAAGGCAACATACTATAGCTATCCTGAGAGTCCCCAAGTTTGCAAGATTCCCCTTTCCTTTACCACTCACATAAAAATTGTCCAGCTCTCCATCTTGCCTGACTGCAGATATCCATGTCCCTTTCAAATCCCCTTTCTTAATTTTGCAGAGAATCCTACAGAAGCCATGCACATTCTACAAACCAATTTCGAGTGTCACTACTAATTACTTGCTCTTTCATAAGACACTCTCTTTCTTGCTGACCAACTCATAGAATCTGAGCGCTGGTAACATTCCTGGAAAGGAGGCTGTTACCTTCACATTAGCCTCAGAAGAAGAAATAGCCATACTCATATCAAGAGCTCAAAACAACTGTGGGCAACGAACCAACTCGTCATATCCCTCAGCAAAGTTTAATCCAGGCTTCAAAGATCAGTTAAAGTTTAACTGAAATTGTAAGTATAAATAACAGGATGAGACTGATGAAAAAATCTGAGATATTATTGGTGCTCCTAAAGTTCATGCACCAC
>PVJI01007878.1:13619-75512 GCA_004026765.1 Micronycteris hirsuta | reverse complement strand
AATTATGTGTATGATAAATATTGCTACAATAGCAATCATATTACAATACATAAATGTAGCAAAGTAACATGTTGTATACCTTAAATTTATACAGTACATGTCAAATATATTCAATTTTTTTAAAGAGCTAGAATAAGGAATTTAGATTAATTTATAAGACAATGGGAGGAGGTGCAGGTTTCTGAGCAAAAAAAAAAAAATGCTGAGATCAGAACTGTACTTAGAAGACTTACTTGGCAGTAATGAGTGGGAGTGAGAGATTAGTAGTTAACTGTCTATCAACGAGGTATAACATCAAAGACTAATCTAGACTGGTAGCTTTGAGGAAGGAAAAGAAAAAAGAAAGGGAAGAAAAAATCAACAGAGCACTACTTATAAAAAAGAAAAGGTTAATTTATCTGGCAAACATAATTTTTTAAAAGTCAATTTCCAGACAAGAAGCAGGGGAACAGTGACCAGGGGAAAGGAAGAATCCCCGTTCTTCCGGGCCATGACAGCCTGTGACTGCCGTAGACTAATGGAGGAATTTGCCTTTTCATGGAAGCTTTAGAACAGCCCAGGCTGGAGCTTCCAGTTCAAAGATAAAAGTTTTCTGGTATATATCAGGTAAACAGTAGCATTTATTGTTTTGGGTTTAGAGATGAAATAGATACAACAGTTTTAGAGATGTTTATTTCTGGCCCCTTTTACTCCAGAGAATTGCCAGCAGCCTTTTCAAATTAGGAAAGACTACTCATTGGTATACATAGATATATCATTGCCCTGAGTATTTTAAAATAACTCTGCTGACTGTGACTCAGAATTTATATCTATCTTTTTTTGCTCTAACGGAGGAAAGAACTGTAGTGCTACAAATACAGCTGATTCAACATTACTGTATCTACCAAGTGCAAGTAACTCCACTCTATGGGGGCAGGACATGCTTTCTAGAACTCAAATTCAGAAGCTGGGGAGGGTCAGAGGAAGGAGGAGAACAAAGAGACATGCACATAAGTAACTCTAATCCATGATAATATCTGATAAGAATATAGTCAAACCTTATGGAAACACAGCGCGGGGAGAGATTAATATCAACTGAGCAGCCTAGAAATAGCTTCATGGAGAAAGTGACATCAACACTAGTCCCATTTGAACAAGAGAGGAAGGGTAATTCCAGGCTATGAGAACAGTGCAAACAATTACAAAAAGATGTGGAGAAACAGGGGGCTTATCTTTTTTACTTCATGAGAGATAGAGGGAGAAAGTCCACCATTTTCTAATTAGAGTTCCAAAGGGAGAGAAAAAAATGAAGGGTGAGGCAAAAATTCAAAGAGTTAATGGCTAAGAATTTTTCTAGGATTGAAAAAAGAAATCAGCTCTTAAAGCCAGGAAGCCCCAAAAAATCTTGAGACAGTTAAATAAAGTCTTAAAAATCACAGGGAGAAAAGTCATAATCTACAGCAAACAGCAATTAGACTGATGGCTCATCTGAATGCAGGAACGCAAACAATATTTTTTCCAAAGTGCTGGAAAAAAATTACTATCCGCCTAGATTTACATATCCAATAAAATTATCTTTCAAAAAAGATGACAAAATGAAGAAATTTTCAGGTAAACAAAAAAGAGTGTGTACCACCCAAAGAGCCCACTAAAGATACAAGTGAAGAATGAACTTCAGGAAGAAAGGAAATGTACCAAGAAGGAAGATCTGTTCACCATTTCTCTCACATTTCGAAGAAAAAAGAATTAAGACAAAAGTGAAATCTCAGACAATCATATAAGGAGACAATGGAATTAAAAGTATTTACAATCTTTGTATTACTGAGGACAGTAAAGATGCTAATTAATTTAAGACTTTGAAGATAGATATGCATGTTAAAAATTTCCAGAAAACCACTGAAAGACCAGCAATATTGGATATGCCTTCCAAACTAGTAGTTACAGTCACCTGGCCATCACATTCAAATCTATTACTCCTCTGTTGATAGCACAAATGAAAGAGAGTCTAGCTCTCTTTTCAGGCAAGAGATACTAAGCTCATCCAGTATCTGGCATAGTATGTAGCCATCAAATATTTGTTAAACTAATTTGGCTGTTCCAGAATAAGACGCATCCTATTTCACAAATGCATCATACTTCTCAACTCTACCTGAAAGGCTGATTTCATCTTATTATTAGTGAGTGGCATGACTACCCCCCTTCAGCTGTTTTTTCTTTTTTAGGAAATAGAACAATGAGTGCTTAGGATAAAATCCCAAATCCTAAACCTCAATTCTTGCTTCTAAATTGAAAAAAAAAAAGCCCTGGCTGGTGTAGTTCAGTGGATTGAGCGCAGGCCTGCACACTAAAGGGTCGTTGGTTAGATTCCCAGTCAGGGCAAATGCGGGGGCTGCGGGTCAGATCCCCAGTTGGGGGCGCACAAGAGGCAACCACACATTGCCATTTCTCTCCCTCTCTCTCACTCTCTCCTTTCCTCTCTCTAAAAATAAATAAAGAATGAAATCTTTAAAAAATACTAAATAAATAAAATAAATTGAAAAAAAGATATACTTTGTTCTCACTTTTGCACAAAAAGATTTAGCAATCAAAAATTTAGCTATTTTATTCTAATCATGGGAAACTGGCAATCAAAGGCCCAGACACCCAAACTGTGAGCGGTATTTTCCCTACAGTTGGTAAAACTGTATATTGCACAACATATGGAATTCTACTGAAAGCTCTCACTGGCATTTTGCCTTGTTGAATAAAAGTTAGAAGTTATGCTTAGACAGTTAAAAAAATCAACACTGCCTTTTCATTAGACTAACATTTAAAATATGGCTTAAAAATCATGGGAAATATATTATTATTTCTAACACTCATTGAGCTGTTAACTATGTGTCAGACATAGTTCTAAACATTTTTATGAACTCATTAATCCTCACAATAATAAACTATGAGTCTGGTACTGTGATTCACTTTGTTTTACAGAGGAGGACCATAAGAAATGGAGATGAAATAATTTCCTCAATGTTCATACCTTGCAGATGTCAGTCAATGGTGGGATTTGAACACAAGGAATTTAGTTCTAAAGCCTTTATTCTTAACCATTATACTCTACTGCCTCCCAAGTCTTGTCGTGTTTGTGTGCTAATTTACCTTGTATCTATATCTGAAGTTGGACTTCGTTACTCAATAACTCATACTAGATGCATTTTGCCAAATTAGCTATTCTGTTTATTTGCAAAGGAACAAAACTAATAGAGAATTCCAAATCCATGTTATAGTTTTACTTATACTTACATACTCTGCATAATCTTGCATTGGGCAGGATTATCCCAATCTGTACTCTAAGACTCTGCCTAGAATTTATTCATCCAGGACACATGAATTGAATGGTTCTACTATAGGCAATACCCTGTACTAAGCAATGATTTCTAGCTACTCTCCTAATTGGCAGGTAACATTCACCCAGATTCACCCATAGCAAAATATATATTTTTCCAAATAAGTGTAAAACGGTTTCTGGCAGAGAAGCAGCAAATGGTCTTCCCATTTGTTCATTCAACAAATATTCTTCAGGGCTCTGCTATGTGCTGAGCACTATAGCGGGTGCTAAAAATTCAGGGGCAAATGCAACAGAGCCAGTATTTGTCCCTGGGGCTTTGTGGAAAGAAAGATGTCAAGTAATAACCACACAAGTAATTACTAACAACTGTGATCAGCACAATAAAAAACATTATACAAATCCTATGACAGAGAGACCTCTCTCAGTTTTGGATGCAGAGTCAGAGAGGGTGTCTCTAGAAAACTGACATTTAATATGGAAGTAGAGTATTAGTAGAAATTACCCAAGAAAAGAAGCACAGAGAAGTAGTTCAGGCAGAAGGGAATGGCATATGTGCAGGCTCACCAGAAGCTCTGTGCTTTGAAGGAAAGGAAAACCCAGAGGACCCCAAGAAGAGGGTAGCTGAGGCCAATCCTCAAAGGTCTTTTCCTACCAAGGGGGCCACCCCTGCTCACTCTGCTGCTGACCACTCACATTTTCTCCATGACTCCAAGGAATAAAAACTGTACTAACAGTACTGGGATGCAACCCTGTAACGTGAATAATTTAAAGTCTGCAATAATTTCATTGGTAGAGAAAATATAGGTAACATAAATTGTTACAAGATTATAAATTTCACCTGAATTTTAACAACTTGAGGCCAGAGACCATATCTCATATATCCTACTATCAATCTACAATGTGCATAGCTAGGGTCTGATAACTAGTTTTGCTATTTGAGGAGAAAAGATGTAGGATAATAATTTGTGTTACCTGCCTAGATATTTTTCTATTTAATATTTATTAACCTAGTCATATATCCTTATCTATTTTAATTATAGGAATAAAAACATGTTGTTCACTTTACAAATCAAAGATGAGCTAATTCTCCAGGGATGGTGGTGGGGACAGAGAGAAGGCTGGAAACAGAGGGAAGCTAGATAATAGAGGTCCCTCTCCCCTAAATGTCCAATTTTTCTTTCTTCAAAGAAAGCTTCCTTGTGGGCATTAAGTTAAGTTTATTTCAAAAAAAGAAAAGACCTGGATTGTGACCAGCTGCAATGAATTTCAGCCACTTCCCCTTAAAACTCATTTAACCAGAAATCTTATCACTGGGAAATTCTCTAAGGACCAAAGACTCTATGTTTTGCAACTTAACAATATTTGTAAAACATTTTAGTACTAAGATTCACTACCTGTCATCCTCAGTACACACACACACACACACACACACACACATCCTACCCTCATACCAATCCAATGACTTCTGACAGAAGTAACAAAGATTTTGGGGGATCTAAAAGTCCAACTATGTAACCAACATAATGTCATTTATGAATCTTTGTTTCTCTTTGTGATTACGTAGGCATGTATATACAGTAACATTTGAGGGCAGGAAAAATACTCACCATGCCTTCTAAAGAAGGCAAGGTTAGTAAGCCATCTTCATCATCATGAAATAGCCTAGAATGACTCGCTGGTAAAGCAAGTACCAAAACACAACACACCTATGGAAGGAATACCATGAGCAAGGGACTGGAATAAGCACAGCACCAGAAATATCAAGAAGAATATAGCCCAGTCCTTGCCCTCCAGAAACCAAGTCTTAAAGGGAGACACCCTAAGCGAGTAGTGAGGGAGAGGGGAAAGAAGAAACACAACCAGGTCAATCACTCCCAAACTCGTGACCCAGCATACAAAAACAAAATCTACAAAGCTTTTACCAAGGAATTGGAAAGAAGGCAATTAATCCCCAACTTCTAAGTCTAATTACACAAGTTTCCTTTTATCCATTACTTTCTCATACTCTATCCCTTTGTCTGCACATAATGCACATAGTAAAATAGATTTAATCATCTTAAAGACCCCATATCTTTAATAAGTATGTTGAGATTAGAAGTTCTTTCAGGACCTAGCCCATTGTTTTGAAGTTATTTCATTCCACAGCACTTACCTGAAACAGCAGTTAGCTATGTAGAACATGGCTCCCTAAACAGCACATGACAGAGAAAGTCTAGGGATGTTGTAACCGATTGGATTTTCTCACTTTTCTTTGCAATATTGAGTGGGAAAGTGAACTAAAGGGTTTTGAGTTATATTTTTACTGGTGAAAGAGGATAAAAGCCAGTGCAATCTGTATACAGTCAAGTTTGTATTTATACCCAAGGAAACACAAGTTGGTTTGGAGAGAAAAGACAAAGAGTAAAACACAAATCAAGGTCAAACAGACGGAAAAATACTGAGAAACACTGAGACTGAGACTTAGGATAGATTTTCTAATTTCAACCATGAAAATATAATACTTTTGTAATAGGTAAAATTTTGTTCTTTTTGGAAGATGATATGAAGGCTCAGCATGACGAAAAGTGATTATTAATAATGTACTGCTCAATAAAATACTGTACGTTTGGAGGTATCTTTGATCCTCCTGAGCTCACTGAGTAGACACCATGAACAAAGCTCATCCTCCCAAGTTAAAATATTTGTGGACAAGAAGTTATCATTGAAATAAATGGTGGTAGACGTATCCAAGGAATATTGTGGAGATTTGATCTCTTTATAAAACTTGTGATAGATAAATGTGTGGGCATGGTAACTAGTGGGCAACAGAACTATGTTGGAATGGTGGTAATACAAGCAAATAATAACATGTTAGAAGCCTTGGAATGATTTATGAAGAATGTCTGTGTTCACCAGAGAAATCAACTGCTCCCACATGTCGCCTCTCCACATCACCTGTTTTACCGCAATATAAAAAGCAGGTCATGTACATTTTCATATTAAACTTTTTTGTTAAATAAACTTCTGTAATAGTCAAACAATAAAATACTATATTATTTTTAGTGTCATATGAAAGATAAAACACTTTAAGTATAATGATAAAAATACAAATGAACAAAAATTCCCCACTTACATATTAATCTCAGCTTCCTTCCCTAATAAACCTTTTTGTAAACTGTTAAGAAGAAATAGATAAGACAGCCTTCCTCTCAATGATCCCCAATGAAACTGAACAAGTACTAAAATGGCTGATAAAACAGGGAAGAAGCCACCTGGATTCAAAACTTATCTTATCTGTGTGGCCCAATATACCCAAACACTTATTGCAAGAATTCTACAAGGTTAGTGTGCAAGGAAAATGAAAGCCTCCAATGGGAGGTCCTTTCACCAACGCACACACTCTTCTCTGGGTGTTTCAGAGTCTCATTATAGATTTCAACTTTACTCCTTAAAGCTCACTCTGAAGCATTTATAATATATAGCACTGAAGGCTTTAAAAAGCCTTAAATTTGTGTTTTCTTCTTCCAGTCCTCTGTGTGTGTGCGTGTGCGCGCGCGCGCGCTCAGTTTAAGGGCAGACCTGCCTGAAAGCAACGTGAACTGAGAGAATGACCCTTCTTCATCAAGAGTCCTCAGCACAGAGCATTATTCTAGAGAGAAGCTTTCCTAATCTCTAACGTTTGTTCATTAAGGATACAGATTCTTTTGATACAGATCTAAGGCTGTATTTTTACAATGTAAAAATACACCCCACTGTCATGAACATAAGGTTCAATGAAAAGGCTGGAGCCAGGTCAGCCAGAAAGCAGGAAAGCAGCAGATGAACTTCATGATATATTTGCTTCCTGCCACGGGGTTCAAGGAAATAAAGATCTTTTAAATGAGGAATTCATGGCTCACAGTGTGATACTACACTGTAATCAGCAGGGCTCCAAATGAATATATCAGCACTTGGTCTGAATTGTTAGATTTTAAAAAGATACTCCCAACTTAAAAAGAATGCAAAATTCCAATGCCACTTTCTGATAGGAGGCAACATATTCTCGTGTTATGAATTTAGTAAGTGGCCTGCATAGTTGAAATGACTCTGAAACAGAGAACCACAACCCAAAATAGCCTGAACACTTTTGTTATCTCAAACAATGGGCATTTAGCCATTCGTTCCTTCCTCTTAGTATATATTCAACTTGTTTCAGACAAAGCTCATTATGAATTTCATAAGACTGTTCAAATTCAGCTATACCAGGTGTTTGAAAGCTGGGAATAGGAAATATTTGCTGCACAAAAATTTTTATTACAAGATTTTGTACCTAAAAAATGAATGCTACGCATATGTTCATTTAGGGGGAAAAACTTATACTGCACACCTCTGACCAGCCTGACACTAGAAATAAACGGTCCCTGTCACTGAGGAACCTACAATCTAGTGGAGAAGACAAACACTGACCAAGTATGATGAGCACATACACGCATGCCGTGCGGGGCTGTGAGAATATCCCCACCCCACCCCTTCCTGAGCACACGGTAAAAGATCAGAAAGGTGTCAGAAGGCTTTGAAAATAATGATCCTCTCTGTTGTGAGATATATAAAACATAACCATTTTATATGTACATAAATGACCAGTAAGTTTAAAAGTATATAAAATGACTACTTTTTTAACAAATATATAAAACATATTAAAATCCAAGTAAGTCCCAACCCAATAAAAGCATTTGTCTTAATGCTCCTCTTACTCCTGGACTGTAACAGAAGGAACCAACTTATACTGTGGTAGATACTTAGGACTTTTGCTCTTTTATTTTGTCTGCTTAGTGTTTTACCCGTGTTATTTATAAAACAGCTTTAGAAAAGCCCAACTTTCCACTGTGTAGATATATAAATAAATACTTAGGTTGAGGCTCCATTAAAATTATAAACATAGCTGTAGAAACGCACCAAAACTCTATTCTTTCAATCACTCCAGTAGAGGCTAAGTGTCTTCGAAACACAGTTCACATCTGTCCCATTCTTATATCTCTTTTGATCTTGAAAGTTTTCAAATGAAACTTAATGATTCCCCAAAGAATACTCAAACCTACCTTAAACACTATTCAACTACAAATTTTTTTTTAAATCCTACAAACCTACTTTAAATACTATTTAGTTCTAAGCAGACTTCAAGCTAAGCAGCCATATATGCTATAAAAAGCCTTTATCTGATTTGCAGACTTAAATATTTGTGTGCTGATCTGTATCTACTCTTTTTTTTATTAAAAAGAAAGAAATGCTATGAAATTGAATGTCACTGAAACAGAACCCTACCTTCACATCGTTCTTTTCACATAGGCCCTTCACACAGGCCATGTGAAAACCAGGCTTTAAACAGAGAATCTTGCCAGAACTAAGACACATGGAAACTCTATGACCAACAGCATTCTTGTTGCTTCTGATTCTAGGTGGAAAAGTTCCACCGATATTCAACAACTTTGTTCTAAGTGGATGTAGAATGGTGACGTGAAAAAAGCACAGGACCCACAGTTAGAGAAATAGTTTGAGTCCAAACTCCATCACTAACTAGCTGTGCCACTGTGAGCAGGTTACTTAATTTCTCTGACCTACAGTATCTTCTTCATCTGTAAAATTAGGACTACAGCAATACCTACCTTAAAGAATTGCTGAGATTACATATGTATATGAAAGTATTTAATAAACTACAAAGGATTATACAAATGTTATTACTTTATTAATTTGCCTTAAATAGAAATATGTTCATTTTAAAAACTGGAAAATACAGGAAAGTATTAAGAAGAAAAAACTCACCTCACAGGCTTATCGCCCAAATACTGTTACTATTTATTTTAACTGGAATAAGTGTAACATCAACCAAAAGAAATTAAAGCAAAGGGACCAAATTAATTGCTGATCTCTTTTAAGAGGAGAACAGACTTTCCCATCAGTTTAAAGTAAAGACAATGCTGCTATTTGTCCCAGAGCTGGTCCCCACAGTATGATGTATGGGTGAGGCTCATAAAAGTCAAGGCCACAAAAACTCCCAAAATAAATATTTCATGAACCCAAAGAGGCAGTTTCAACACATGCCCTCAGATACAATGGAGAAGGCAAAGTGTCTGAAGTCCCATTAATAAAACTGGCATGACTGTATTGTCACAAAGACTGACAGATTTCTATGGGCCACTTATGGAAAAAAAAAAAGAAAAATTTATATATTACGCTACAAGACAGGCAGTCTAAGACTTCCAACTTTTCCCCAACTGCTTAGTGAAGTCCATCCTTGGAACTTCTTGTACCTCTCCTCTGGTTTTTCTTTCCAACCCTTCTCCCATAACCCCTCACTGTTTTATTATGCATTAGAATCACTCTCAAGTATTTAAAATGGCCTTATTCCACACAATGGAATATTATTCAGCAACAAAAAGAAACGAAGTTCTGATACATACTACACCATGGATGAGCCTTGAAAACATGCTAAGAGAAAGAAGTGAGAAACAAAAGGGCACATAGTTTATAATTCCATTCGTATGAAATGTCCAGAATAGGCAAACACACAGAGGCAGAAAGTGACTGGTGGTCATCCAGAGGTGGAGATGGGAGAGAATGAGTGGCTGCTAATGGGTATGAGGTTTCTTTTTGAGGGGACAAAAACGTCCAAAAATTAGATTGTACTGATGTTGCACAATTCTGAAAATATAGTAAAAAATACTAAGTTGTACACTTTAAGTGGGTGAATTATATGTTACACAAATTACATCTCAACAAAGCTGTTTTTAAAAAAGGATCTTGTTCAGGATCCTGAGTTGAAAAAGGAACATGAAAACAAATATTTCCATCCCACCGCTTCCTGAGTCTGGAGTAAAAGTAATGACTCAGCTGTGATAAGACATGTATATAAAGTGACCAGACTACTTTGTTTAACAAATATACATGAAATTACAAATCCAAATGAGTCTTGCCCCCAAAAAAGTATTTATCTTAATGATGCCCTAAGTCAAAATGTGCTCCTCAGGGTCTCAGTAATTCTGTGCCTTTGTTTGGATAGTTCTTTCTACTCGCAACACTTTTGTTACCACATCTTTAAATGTTCAAATCCCACCTGACTCTAAGGCCAGTTCAAATGCTACATCTTCCATGACGCCTTCCCTATGCTTTCATGAAAAGTAATCTCACATTCCTCTGAATTTCCACAGTTCTTCACTTCCTCAGGACTGCTTTGGAGTTTCAATCTAGTATTATACTTATTCTGCCCAGTATTATCAACATATGGCTTTGACATTAAAAACATTTGACAATAAATACCTATTTGATAAGTGGATGTTGACTGCTTAACATTTGAAAATTTCACTTTCACCTGGCAAATATTAATTTTGGAAATATCCAAAAGTCATTTAGACTCAAGAATGGTCCATGAAGCAGTAGGGCTAAGGAATACCCACTTTGGATAAAATTTTCTTGACCAAAATAAAACAAGACTGATTTGACATATATAGATATATTTTATATGTATGTATTTATACATCATATAATATAATATGTAATATATATATACACACATACATATATATATATATAATCTGTAAGGAATACGCAAACAGAAGCACTGAAATAAGAACATAACCTCCCAAGGTAACTGAAACATGAATTATATAAACTCTAGAATATTTATTCAAAAATCAGTTTCATTATTTTATAGAGACACCACATTTTTTCCTGAGAGTTCTATTATCAACTTCTACTAATCCTTCTTCTACTATGTTTCTAATATACATTAGTTCTAATTCCTTCTCCATTTTCCCCACCAAACACAAAGTCCAGACCCTCATTTTCTTAATGATCAATCGGTTTTAAAAGTCTCCCTTCTGCCCGGCCGGTGTAGCTCAGTGGATTGAGCGCAGGCTGGGAACCAGAGGGTCCCGGTTCGATTCCCAGTCGGGGCACATGCCTGGGTTGCGGGCCAGGTCCCCGGTGGGGGCCATGTGAGAGGCATCCATACATTGCTCTTTCTTCCTCCCTTCTCCTCGCTCTGAAAATAAATAAATAAAATCTTTAAAAGTCTCCCTTCTCCACAGCTCCTTCTTTCCTTCGACAATATTTATGGACCCATCTTGTGTGCCAATATTAAGTTTAAGAACTGAGGAGCACATAAAGAAATATCAAATGAGGCCTGTTCTCCAGAAACAATCTAGTTGGGAACATAACACATGTACACAACTCTCCATGACACTACTCAGCACACACCATTCTCATCCTCTCTCTCCCACTCTTTGTTCATCTTACTGGATAAAGTCTTCTGTTACAGCCCACAGGTCATGCACTGAACCACCTCCAATTTCTCCCCTACTTGCCTTCTAAGCTAATCAAGACTTGATGTAACCTGGAAGTGACTTACTCACAAGTACCATTTGTTCATGACTGACTATTTGTCACAATTTTCCCCACTTTCTAATTCATATCTACCACCAATGTTAAGTCCCTTCTTTTGTATGTATTAGGAAGTTTGTAACTATATGTAATTTTTTTCAGCTTATAACTGACTGGTCTTATTCCTTTTGTATTTGTCTCACAGTATCTACTATAGAGTTTCCTAACTAAGGGTGTAGATCGTACCACGTCTGGAGCTTCTTAAAAATACCAAGGTCCTTACCCAACTCCCTGGAAAGCTCCTCAGTAAGCCTGGGGTGGGAGCTAGACATCTTTATTTCTAAAAAGCCCCACTGGTGATTCTGAGGCATGTCCCAACCTGAAAACCACTGACTTATTACAATGCTCCCTATACAGCAGACATTCGATTCTTATTAATTCATGCGTTGAAGCTCATAAATAACTTCTCTCTAAATAGCCTAACCAGATATCAACCCCTAAACTACACATCAGCTCTATTCCAAGTGCAACATATGGTTTTAAGATTTCATTTCCTGAAGTACTCCTTAGAGGGACACTATTACCTTGTCTCTTTACATTGTTTCCTATTTGTTGAAAAATGGAGACCTGGAATGTAGCCATGTTAGACAACACTACATAAGAATGTACTCTGGAGCCTTAGATTAAATTAGTTTTAAAAAGAACAAGAACAATGTAGAACTAGACATTTTGAATGAACTCAGTGTTCTTACTAAATCTATACAGAAGGCAGATCAGAAATTTGATCAATAGTGTTTCCCAGTCTTCCTACTTACCAGTGTCCAGAACTGCCTGAGACAGTCGAGGGGCCCCTGAAAACTGAGGAAGACTTTCTCAGCTGCTAAAGTGCCTCTGGTGCAGTAAAGTGCTCTAATCAGATAAGTAACCTAAGCCCCACCCAGACTCACAGTTGCCTCCCAACTACCCTGACACACACTATTTACAGAGCTCAGAGAAGGAGCAGTATGAACTTTTCCCAAAGCCGGTCAAGTTGTTCCTCACAGGCAGCAACAGTCTGAGTCACCCACCCAGGGTGGGAAAGAAAAGTGTGATATGCCAGAGGAGTGCTAGGAGACTGGTTGCAGCACCTCTTTTCCTATTTCAGAAGTGGGCTCTTCCTCCTCCAAGAATCAGCTCAGTTATTAATCACAGCTGTGGTCCACAGGAGTCTGCAGAACCACTCAGCCACCCAGGAAAGTTGCGGACGGGGGAGGAGGCTCCCGGTGTTTCTCCCTGCCAGGGGCGGCAGGTCCCAGATTCCACAGGCCTCTCCCAGCAACTCCATCTTGCTTCCTGCCAGGAGGAGGGGCCGGGAAGGAGGACCCGGAGTCTGGAAAGGCCCCAATGCGAGGAAGCCGTTTGACAGCAGGTAAAGCCAGGTGGTAATCTCCAAGGGAGGGTAAAAAATGAAAGGCAGCAGGGTTAAGAGAAAGGGTCAAAGGATTGGTGGTCATGAACTACTACATAAAGAAATTACCCGGTGTTTGAGAGGGCCTGGGACTGTGAGCATAAGTGGAATGCCCAGGAAGGTAGGAGGAGACAGAGATGAGTAGCCAGTAAGACAAGTGGACAAAAGGGCAGGAAGCAATGGAGTGGTGGTGGGTGAGGCAGGTCTCAGGGTGAGGGGCAGAAGTATTAGAAAGGAGAACAACGTGGCTCAAGAATCTCAGGAAGGAAAGGCAAGGAATCAGTAAGGGAGTCCATAAGCCAGGCTGGGGAGGCCTAAAAAGGAGCTGAGAGTAAGGCTGTCAACGTGAGGGGCGACAGCCTGCTGACGGAAAGAGGCCATCAGTCACCCAAACTACCACCTATTAAGCAACTAGTGGGGTTCATACGCTGTGCTTAGCAATTTACAATATCACCTCGCTGAATCTTCACAACAAATCCACAAGGCAAGCATTATTATAATTGACCCCATTTTACAGACGAGGAAACTGAGGCCCAGAGACGCTCAGGGGCATGCTCAAGGTCACAGCGCGGGGTAGTCTGAATTAGAACCCATGGCTGTCTGGCTCCAGAACCCAGGTACAAAGCCACAGGCAGCGAGTCGCGGGCAAAGGGGAGCCGCGAGGCGGGCCGGGCCCAGAGGTATGTCTCCCGCCCGGTTCCCTCCCCACTCCAGGCCCATAGCGCTCACCCGGACGAGGTTGCTGACGGCCGCCTGCACGGCTGCCACGGGCGCGGTGAGGTCAGGGATGGCTTTGCCGTCCACCTCGCCTTCCTCGTGCATGATCACCAGGTGCGAGATCTGCTGCGCCACCGGCTCCAGGATGCTCTCGATCGTGCGTGTATGAAACACCGGCATCGCGGCGGCGAGAGGGGCGGCGAACCGCGGGCTTCAGAAAATTGGGAGCAGTAGGACCGGGAAACCGCGGACAGACGGACTCTGAGCGGCGACTACAGAGTCCCGGCTTCCCTCAGCGTTACCAGCTTCACGGGCGCCCCACCCCTTCTCGTCGTCGCGCCCAATGGCAGCGCCGCTCAGACCCGGGCTGCCACTCCAATTGGTCCCGCTTCTAGATGCTCCACCCCCCCGCCCCCGCGCCTTCAAGACCCCGCCCAGCCCCGCCCCCATTCCCAAGGGAGGGGCCTGGGATTGGGGCTGAGCTGCCAGGATTGCGACTGGATTCCCAAAGCCCAGCGCCGGGCGCTCCTTATAAGGGCATGGTGGGAACTGAGTGTGGGGCTGGAGTCGGTGGCCCCGCCCCCAGGGGCCGCCTCCCGCTAGGGTTCTGCGGGACTCCGCCCCTCTGCAGGATCACCTCAGCGGGGCGGGGTCTCACCTCCCGTGGCGCTGGAGCCTTCTGAGCTAAGGGAGCCATAGGTGTCCTCGCACCTCCCCAACTTTCCTTTCACAAGCTTCCCTCAAAATACTCTTTCCATTTCCTCTCAGTAACACATGGAAACGTTTTTATAAACATTCAAACAACAGAAGTGCACAGAGAAACATGAGTGTCCCATTCATTCACAAACCACCCACTCACTTCTTAGATATTCAGTTAACAGTTTGGTGTGTAGCCTTGTAGAGCTTTGTCTATTCATTTTTGTGTACATACATATTTTCTAAGTATATAGGATTAACATTTTCCTGGAATTTGATACATATTCCTCTTAATTAAAATTCCCTGGTTATCTTTCTACCTCATTCTATTTTAAGGGCTGCATGGTATTCCATGGCATGAAATCAAACAATTTCCTAGTAATGGATTTAAGTTGGATTCTGTTTTTCACTATTTTTGTTAATTTTTATTTACTGATTTGAGAAAGAAACATCAATTTGTCATTCTATTTAGGTATATATTCATTGGTTGATTCTTATGCAGGCCCTGACCAGAGATCAAATCCATAACCTTGGCTATAGCAATGATGCTCTGTCCAGCTGAGCTGCCCCTCCAGGACCTGTCTTTCACTATTAAAAAACAATTCTGCATGAACATCAGTGTACTTGCCTATGTGTTATGCACATGTGTATTTATCTAGGACACCTGCCTAGAAATGAAGTGAAAATGCAAAAGCATATACATTTTACATTTCGATAGATAAGATCAAATTTAGTGTGTAAGACATCTTCTAAATGTCTTCCTCATTTCAAATTCTCTTTTGCCCAAGCCTCCCCATTCCAAGACGAAATACCTTCACTAATACCTCCAAGCAGAAGATGCTCAATTCAAATGAAAATATTTCTCAAGGGCCCACATTTTGCAAAAGGCTAACCTATGTGTGCATTGTCCTGTGTATTTTCTGAAGTTATTTTTGTCTAGTAGTATACATTCCTTTTTTGCTCTTCATGTTACCAAATACTATACTTTTCCTTTCCATAATACCTGTACTTTTTAATTTTTTTTTATGTTTTAAAGGTTTTGTTTCTTTATTTTTAGAGAAAGGGGAAGGGAAGGAGAGAAACATTGATGTGTGAGAGGAACATTGATCAGCTGCCTCTCGCACACCCCCAACCAGGTACCTGGCCTGCAACCTAGGCATGTGCCCTGACTGGGAATGAACCAGTGACCTTTCAGTTTGCTGGCTGGCGCTCAATCCACTGAGCCATACCAGCCAGGACCAATTTTTTATTTTTCAATTACAGTTTACATTCAACATCACTCTGTATCAGTTTCAGGTATACATCAAAGTAGCCAGAAAAATCATGTATCGTAGAGAGTGGTGCCCCCACTGTCCCAAACACCCCACCAGGCTCCACACATATCCATAATGATATTATTGACTATATTTCCTATGCTATAATCTACGTCTCTGTGGCTGTTTTGTAACTACCAATTTGTATTGCTTAATCCCGTCATTTTTTTAACCCAGTCCCCCAACCACCACCCCGCCGATTACCTTCACTTTTTTGTTACTGCTTTCATGTCCTTACAGGCAATGGAGTGCTATAACTTTATTTTAAAATAGGATTTATTTGGTACTTTCTAAATTTTAGGCACTGTATAAGCCCTTTGTTTAAGATTACAAATTGGACCAGCTACTCAATATGTGTGGCCCAGTACAAAATGAAAACATGAATCCCCTTGTTCAAAAAGCAGGAAAACGATGTTGTTAAAAAATAATAAAATGTAAAGCTTGTTCCTTTATTTGGTGTTCTCTCTCTCAATCTGTCATGTTATTCTTTTTTAATTTGCTATTTCATGTGGCACTTCCTGGGCAGGGGAATATCTTTATGGTAAATACAGACTGCCACCCCACAGGAACTTGGGGTCCCAGGCAACCACTGGCTGCCTGAGGCCCCCCTGTCCTGCCAGCTGCTGGACTGACATGCTTTTTCCCCACTAGGGACAAAGAGGCCCAGACAGGCATCTCCGCTTCCCACAGGCCTGGCTCCTCAACCAACAGCAAATAAGTGACCTCCAAAAGTATCACAACTTCCACAGTGAGACTCTCAATTACTGGACCAAGGGAGGGCAAGAGGATCATCCTGTGGCATTGATAGCCTGGGTTGAGAATGGCCACCTTCCTGCCTTACTCCTAGACACGATGGGTGGCACACTGGAACCCTGCCCGAAGCAGGGCAGCAGTGGTCCCTGCACAGGGGTGGGGTCAGGAAGCTAGAAGTTGAAGGTCAGGAACCAAGCAGCTGAAAACCCATCCAAGGGAGGTGATTGTAGGCAGGACTAAGCAAAAGCTGAGGCTCTAAGCCTTTGGTTCATGTTCCATTGTCCCATTGGACTTGTAAATACTCAAAGATAAAATTATTATCTAAAAACTCAAAGATAGCCCTGGCTGGTGTGGCTCAGTAGATAGAGCGTCAGCCTACAAACCAAAGGGTCACCAGTTTGATTCCCAATCAGGGCACATGCCTGGGTTGTGGGCAGGGTCCCTAGTGGGGGATGTGTGGGAAGCAACCACACATTGATGTTTCTCTTCCTCTTTCTCCCTCCCTTCCCCTCTCTCTAAAAATAATTTTTTAATCTTTAAAAAAAATTTTTTAAATAAAAAAAATTAAAACTCAAAGATAAAATTATTAAGAATCAAGACAGAGACTGCACAGCATTAGACCCCAGTGTGAAGCTCTGCTGAGTGCAGGGCCCTGTGTAACTACACGGATCGCCCATGAACCTGGCCGTAGTTACATAGCTGATAACCCAGGTCTGACCGTGATTGAACTTAATTACTGAACAGCTCCCTAGGAACTTCCTTTTGTTTTTGTAAGACTCTCATCAAAACTAATAAAATTTTTGTCTATACCTAACACGACTCCCAAAGCTGTTTTCTCTGCTTCTTATTTCACATTAGTGATACAACAGTCTCCCCCCACTTCTCCATGGCTTTGCTTTCCACAATTTCAGTTACCCAAGGTCAACTGCAGGTCTAGAATATTAAATAAAAAGTTCCAAAAATAAATAATCATAAGCGTTAAAATGTGTGTCATTTTGAGTAGCATGAAGAAATCTCTCAGTGTCTCACTCTGTCCCACCCGACGTGAATCATCTGTTTGTCTCCAGTATCCACACTTTATCTGCACCCACTCCTTAGGCACTTGGTAGCTGTGGAGGTTATCAGATGGACTGTCACAGTATCACAGGGCTTCGGTTCAAGTAATCCTTATTTTACTTAATAATGTCTCATTCACCTCACTTCATCTCATCACATGTACATTTTATCATCTCACATCATCACAAGAAGAAGAGTGAATATGGTGCAAGATATTGTGAGAAAGAGAGAAAGAGGGAGAGACCACTTTCATATAACTTTTATTACAGTACAGGTTGGGGCAAAAGTAGGTTTACAGTTGTGAGTATATGTAACAGTTTATTCTTATATTACTGTATTATTTTCCATACGAATAGCAGTAAACCTACTTTTGCCCCACCCGGTATATTGTTATAATTGTTCTATTTCATTGTTATTTATTATTAATCTCTTACTGTGCCTAATTTATAAATTAAACTTTATCATAGGTATGTATATACAGGAAAAACACAGTAGAAGATTCAGTACTATCCATGGTTTTCGGCATCCACTGAGGGTCTTAGGAATCCTATGAGGATAAGGGGGTACCAATGTAGTAATATTTGGGTGATGGAACTACGTATGATTTTTTGCTGTAATCCTCACTCTGCCTCTACTTTGCTGATCATGTACTTATGTGCACTTTAACATGTTCTTCTATCCTACAAATTGGCAGCAAGATTCAGAGGACTGATCACACAACAGTTTTTTAACTGGAACATATTATTCCTGCATTCAGTCTTCTAATCCAGGCTCCTCCTGACTAGCCATATTAACCTCCTAAAACACAGCAGTTCCTTGAATAACATTGTTTCATTCGATGTTTTTTCATTATAACGTGGATGAGAAAAAAATCAGTTACCGCTCAGAGCAACGGTCTGTGCGGAGCTGGCACATTCTCCCCAAGTCTGCGTGGGACTTTTTCTGGGGGGTGCTCCAGAGTCCTCCCACATCCCCAAACTGTGCAGTTTAGGTGACCTGGCCTGTCTAAATTGTCCCAGTCTGAGCGAGGGTGGGTGTATGAGGGAGTGTGCCCTGCAATGGGAGCTTGTCCTGTCCAGGGTGGGTTTCTGCCTTGCACCTGAGCTGCTGGGATAGTTTCTGGCCACCCATGACCTTCAACTGGAATAAGTGGGTTGGAAAATCATTATCTTACTTGTTTTTATTAATCATTCTTAAATGTATGCAGAGATCACATTTATTTCAATGTTTAATATTAGAGGTGTTTGGGGTCTTTATTTAGAAGTTTGGTAATGTTTTTGTGACCAAAAATATGTCATAGAACCTTAACTCTACTTCATATCAATTAGCTGATGATGAAATTGGTTTCATTATAGGTCATTTCACATAAAGTCATAGTTTCCAAGAATCTATCAGTGATGTTAAGTGAGGACTTATTCTACACCATTGCTCATCAAGGCCATGTATTCCCTTCTATCCACACCCATATCCATTTCTGTCCCCTTCCCCAAACACATAGTCACATTCACCCTTAAAAATCTTCCGTGGCACCCATTAACACATGCTAACATCAATACCCACCAAATTCTGGGCTCAGGCCAGTCTTACACCTTCTGCTTCCCCACCCGGACCCACAGGCAGCTGGATTAAACAGTGCAAAGAAGACAAGCTCAGAGCCATCCAGAGCTCAAGCCATAATCCCAACTTCACAGCTTGATTGGGAGTCAACTCTGTCAAGTGGCTTTTCTTCTCTCTGCCTGAATTTCTTTCTTTGTAAAAGTGAAATAATATGTCCCCAATGTAAGAACTGGTGAATGAATTTGTATAAAGCACCCAGTAAAAGGGATTTTTTATTATTTTTATTATTATTATTATTATTATTATTATTATTAGAGCCATCACCAACAGGCATGTTTACAATCTCCAATAATCCTTGTTGGAGTGTCATTTTGGAGCTTTTGCCTACATTCTTTCACACAAGAGAGCTGTCTCTGCTTGTGGAAGTTTTACCTATTGTGGTAGGCAAAAGTGTAAGACAACCCTCCAGATTTCTCACCCCTGGTATAATCCCCTGAAGTGTGAATATAATGGACTTTACTTCTATAATAAGATGACATTATTGAATTTACTAGGGGAAGATTATCCAGGCAGGTCTGACCTAATCACATTAGCCCATTTCAAGCAGAGAGTTTTCTCCAGCTGGTCACAGAAGAGGAAGTTAAAATTAGAAGTGCAAGGAGGATTTGACAAGCTGTTGCGGGACTGAAGGTGCACAAGGCCACATGTCAAGGAACGCAGGCAGCCTCTAGGAGCTGAGAGTGGCCCCCGGACAGCACGCAGCAGGAAAAATGGACCGCATTCCCACAGCAGCAAGGAACTGAATTCTGCCAACAAGAAGAATGATGTCAAAAACAGATTGTCCCCCAGAATTCAATCCATTCGACCTTGAGATAGCAAGCAGAAAACCTAGCCACACCTTGCAGAACTTCTGACCTATCCAACTGCAAAATAATACCTGGGTGTTGTGAGGTAATTTAAGCAATAGAAGCATAGCAATAGAATACTAAAACACTACCGCTAGACCCACTTCTAGCCCTTTCTGACTTCTCACTGTAAGGCCCTGGCTTGAGCTGTTTGTACAAGTCCTTTGTCCTTCATAGCACTTACGCAATTGTTCTTCTGTTAGGTGACCATTTTACATTTCTCTCCTGTCTATGGTAGAGACTGCTAGATGTCCCTTAGTGTTCTGCTCTTTTTCCACAGAAATAGAACCTCAGATTTACTTGGCAAGTTATGAAGCTTTGGTTTTCTCACCTCTAAAATGAGGATAATGATGTTTCCAATCTCATTGAATAGAAAGGACTTAGCACATAGTAAGCACTCAGAAAATGTTACCAGAGAGAGAAAGGTCATAACCTCCACTAGACTAAGACCATCATGTGGTGGTCAAGGCAAAGTGGTCAAGTTCCAAGTAAGAGGAGATCACCATGGGCCTGAGGGTAAGAAAGAATTTACGGGATAGCAAAACTAAATCTGGTCTCAAAAGCAGAATAATATTTGGTTAGGCAGGCAAGAGGGCAGACATTCCAGAATGAGTAAGGTCTGGAGGTGGGAGCATGTTCCAGGACAGTGATTAAATTAGTCAGACAGAAATGAGTGTTCATACAACTTAAAGATAAGGATGAAAAGGTAAATTTTCACAAGATTAGAACCTACAGAAGTTAAAGACTGTGTGACTTTCGTTCTTGGTGTTGGCTAATTCAGTGTTACTCTTTGCTATGTAATTAGTTTGAAGGCTACTAATAATAGGCAACATTGTAAGATATGCAAAAATTTAGCATTTCTCAGTAAGGAATAACCAGGGAAGAGTTTTTGATAATGGCAGTTTTTTGACACAGTGCCCCGTGACATGGGAAACTTTTGATTCTTTTAAATCCATAGTAATTCTCTGAGGTAGATAGAAAATGAGAAGTACAGCCCTATTTTATTACAGACTGGGAAATTGAGACATACTAGCAACTGTCAGTGTGAGTACAATTTGTGGCTGTTTCAGTCCAGGATAGAGATAGATATAAAACCTGTCTTCCGTATTTAGTTCGGAGGCTCAGTTTCACTCCATGTTTCTATGTTCTGGTTCTCATTACTTTTTGCACTGCTATATAGTGGTTATGTGTCTAAGGATTTACTTACACCTTCTCAATCCACTCCAGTACACTTGAAGCCCACGTGGGTGAATTTACAACTTACACACACAGACTGCATTCCCCAACTCAGCACGAAAGTGCCATCTCTCTGTGCAGACCACCTCACCAGCCCCTTTCCCACAGTCCCCACATCAGAACCACACAGTGGCTCAATCAGTTCTTCCTTCCCTTCCCCAGATGCTACATGTACAGCTACACTCTACCTTCAGCCCCACCCAAAACCACAGCCACTTCCCCCTTCACTTTAGAAATAATGTGGCTCTTTTCTTTTCTCCCTCAGCTTTATTGAGGTATAATTAACAAATAAAAATTGTTTATATGTGTGTGTGTATATACGTATATATGAGGTTTTCATAAACACATACATTGTGAAATGATTACCACAGTCTAACTAATGTATCCATCACCTCATATATTTGCCATTTTTGTGGGTGTGTGGTGAGATATCTACTCTCTTAGCAAATTGCAAGTATACAATGCATTATTATTAACTATAGTCATCATGCTGTACCATTAGGTCTCCAGAACTTATTTACATTATAACTGAAAGTTTGTACCCTTTGACCAACAGCCCCCCCTTTCTCCCACCACCCTTCCATCCTATCTACTGGTAACCACCCTTCTACTCTGTTTCTGTGATTTTAACTGTCTTAGATTCCACATATAAGAGAGATCATGCAGTACTTATCTTTATGTGTCTGGCTTACTTAGCATAATATCCTCCAGATTCATCCATGTTGTCACAAATGGCAGAATTTCCTGTTTTTTAAGGCTGAATAATATGCTACTATATACCATGTTTCCTTTATCCTTCAACAGACACTCAGGTTGTTTCCATGTCTTGGCTGTTGTGAAGAATGCTTGAATGAACTTGGGAGTGCAGATAGCCCTTCAAGATCTAGATTTCATTTCCTTTGGGTATATATCCAGAAGTGGGATTACATTTTCTAAAGAAAAAATCCAGATGGTCAACAGGTACATGAAAAGGTGTTCAATATCACTAATCATCAGGGAAATGCAAATCAAAACCACATTGAGATACCAGTTCACATCTGTTAGGATGGCTATTATTAAAAGTAAAAAAATTACAAGTGTTAGCAAGGATGTGAAAAGAAGCAAATTCTTATATACTCTTGGGAATGTAAATGGTACAGCTATTATGGAAAACAGTATGGAGGTTCCTTAAAAATTTAAAAATAGAACTACTATATGATTGTGCTCGTCTCCTTTCTTGATGATTTTTTAAAAATTCGATGGGGATTTAAATCATTTTCAGCTTTACACTTTTTCCAATTTTCTCACTTGTTTTGCATTTCAACCTTCTACATTGTATACAAAAGCTACAAAGAAGTTTACTTAAAACTATGTAAAATTTCAACTCCCAGTGATAACTACTAATAACATTTTAATTTATTCCCTTTCTGCCTTTTTTCAGTTCATATATATTTTTATGTGTGTGTGCATTTTTTCTTTTTTTTTAACTTTTTAAAAAGATTTTATTTATTTTTAGAGAGAGGGGAAGGGAGGGAGACAGAGAGGGAGAAACAGCAACGTATGGTTGCCTCTCACATGGCCTTCACTGGGGACCCGGCCTGCAACCCAGGCATGTGCCCCGACTGGGAATCAAAGCAGAGACCTTTTGGTTCACAGCCCGCGCTCAATCCACTGAGCTACACCAGCCAGGGCCATTTTTTTCTCATATAACTTTTTAAAATCCTTACCTGAGTAGGCTGTGTTTATTTTAGAGAGAAAGTCAGGGTTGGGAGGGAGAGAGAGATAGAAACATTGATGTGAAAAACACTGATCGGTTGCCTCCCATATGGGCCCCAACTGGGGATCCAACCTGTAACCTAGGTGTGTGTCCTGACCAGAAGTCAAACTCACAACTTTGGTGTATGGGATGACACTCCAACCAACTGAACAATCCAACCAGAGCTCACACAATTTTTTACTGAGATAATTTACATACCATAAAATTCACCCTTTTAATGTTCAATTTTTATGCCTGCTATTTTCATCTTAACATTCTTATATCAAGAACATATGCCCATGACATTAGTCTTCAAAACTTGATTTTTATAGTCAGTTTATAGCCATATTACACTTGAAATGTGCAAGAATTATAATTTATTTGGGCATCTTCCTATTTTTAGACATTTATGTTGTCTCCAACTTTTCATTATTGTAAATAATACTTTGAAAAATAGCCTTGGATTTTTATTTTTATTTTTATAGGCATTGAATTGTTTTAACACATTTATTACTTATAAGAGGGGCAAACATCATTGGTTGCTTACCCAATAGACATTCTCTCTTTCATCCTTAGATTATAAAACCTAATATTTTGGAGAGGTATATTAGTTTTCTGTTGTTGCACATAAATTACTCCAAAACAGTATTTCTTATGCTCTCTCATGTTCTCTGTGGCTCAGAGATTTGGAAGTGGTTTGGCTGGACAGTTCTAGCTCAGAGTCTCTCATGAAGTTGTAGTCAGATGGTAGCTACAGCTGAGGTCATCTCGAAAGCTTCTTCAATCACATATCTGATACTTGGAGTGGGAAGACTTGAAAATCTGGGGACTTAAATGATGGAGCCCTCATGCCACTCTGTTTCCATTTGGTCCTTCCCATGGTCTCTCAAACACACAGGCTTGAGGATAGCCCAACTTTTTATATAAAGCTCAGAACTCCCAAAAGATCAAGAGCTAGACAAAAGCTTTATCATCTTTTCTAACTTAGGCTTACAAGTCACAGTATCACTTCCCACATGAGTCATACATAGACCTGCCAAGATTCCTGGAAGGAACATAGACCCCAGTCCTTGATAGAGAAGCATCAATGTCACATTTAAGGAGAAAATATAATCTGCCAGAGGCAAACATCCTCAGAGAAGGTGGGCCCCTACCTAAACCTAATGAATGAACCATGCTTTCTCTGAACCACAAATGGTAATCCAACCCTTTGTTTTTAGTATAAAAGACACTGTTAATTCTTCATCCAAAATTTATGTCCCCTTCCTCCTATCACATCCCAGCAAAATATACAAAATTACCCAGGCTCTCTTGCAGCTAGAATAGTCAAGTGATAAATTCTGTCCAATGAAACTAAGCTAAGAGATCTAGGAAATCTTTCACTTTCCTGATATAGTACTTGCCTCTTCCTTATGCATTAGAACACAGCTCCAGGAATAGTACTTGATAGGCATGAGCCAATCAATATAGTCTCTCCACCTGCTCTTAGTGATTGGTTCAAGAATGAACAATTGACCCTGACTGGTGTGGCTCAATGGATTGAGCGCAGGCTGTGAACCAAAGGGTCACCAGTTTGATTCCCAGTCAGGGTACATGCCTGAATTATGGGCCAGGTCCACCCTGCAGGGTGCGTGAGAGGCAACCACACATTAATATTTCTCTCCCTCTCTTTCTCTTCCTCTTACCTTCTCTCTAAAAATGAATAAATAAAATCTTTAAAAAAAAAAAAAGAATGAACAATTGATCCTATTTGGTCCAATATGAGAAAGAGTGACCCCCAGATGTAGGAGCTACCAAAGACATGCTTTCTTTTTGCCTCAAGGTGTGATGTGAAAATGGGAAGCATCTGTAGCCATTTTGCTCTCATTATGAGAATGTCTGAAGCTCTGAGGGATACCGTAAGGAGCTTGAATTTGCAGGCAACACCATGGGAAAAAGAGAGGGGGTGGAAGGAAGGAGAGGAGGGAGGGATGGAGAGAGAGAGAGAGATTGAGAGAGAAATGTATCTTCAGTGAAAATTTTATACTGAACTCAATCCTCACTTGAAGCCAGACTGACCTCAGAATTTTTCAGTTACTGAGTATGTTAGTCAGGGCTGTCCTGAGAAACAGAACCAATAAGAACTAAAAGTATTTATTATGAGGAATAATTGGCTCATGCCATTATGGAGGAGGGCAAGTCCTAAGATCTGCAGGATGAATTGGCAATCTGGAGACTCAGGAGAGCAATGGTTCAGTTCTAGCCCAAATCTGAAGGCCGGAGAACTGGGGTAACTGATGATGTAATTCCTGTCAAAGGCTGGCAGACTCAAGATCCAGGAAAAGTCCATGTTTCAGTTGTAGTCTAAAAGCAGGAAAAAAGCCGATGTCCCAGTTGGAGAGCAGTCAGGCAGGAAAGAATTCTCTCTTACTCAGGGAAGGGTCACCCTTTTTGTTCTACTCAGGCCTTCAGTTGATTGGGTGAGACCCATTAGGGAGGTAAATTTCCTTTACTCAGGCTACTAATTTAAATGTTGATCTCATCCAAAAACACCCTCAGAGAAACATCCAGAATAACGTTTGACCAAATATCTAGGCACCGCATAGCCCAGTCTAGTTAACACAAAATTAACCAGCACACTGAGCAAATTAAACCCTCTTGTAGTTGAAGCCAGTTTGATTTGTGTGTCCTTTCACACGAAACCAAAAGAGAAAACCAAAATCATGTTAACTAGGGACATGGAAGATGTGTGTGTGTGGGGGGGGGGGGAACAAATAGAATATCTAGAAATAAAAAATTGTCTGAGATTTTTAAAAAATATACTGAATGGAGCTAACAGCACTTTAGACACTGAAGAACTTGAAGTGAACCTAAAGACATAGCAACTGCAACTATCCAAAATGACAAAAGAGAAATAACAGTAAAAAGAAAATAAATTGCTTCCGTTATATGCGGTGCCACTTTCAAACACTTAATATATGTGTACTTAGAGACCCCGAAGAACATGAGAGAATGGGGGTGTGGGAGAGGAGCACAGAAAAAAATTACAGAAACAGGAGCTAATATTTTTTCTAAATTTGATGAAAATTATAAAACCACAGATCAACGAAGCTTGATCAACGCCAAGTGCAAGTAACACAAAAAAAAACCCAAAAACGCCATTAAGGTAATGATAAGCAAATCACTTAAAACCAATAACAAAGAGACTATTTTTAAAAAGATTTTCTTTATTTCCTCTTTCCAGCCGGCGTCAAGCCATGGGCATCTCTCGGGACAACTGGCACAAGCGCCGCAAGACCGGGGGCAAGAGGAAGCCCGACCACAAGAAGCGGAAATATGAGCTAGGGCGCCCTGCTGCCAACACTAAGATTGGCCCCCGGCGCATACACACAGTTCGGTACGAGGAGGCAACAAGAAGTACCGCGCCTTGAGGCTGGACGTGGGCAACTTCTCCTGGGGCTCAGAGTGTTGTACGCGCAAAACAAGGATTATTGATGTCGTCTACAATGCATCCAACAACGAACTGGTCCGAACCAAGACCCTAGTAAAGAACTGCATCGTGCTCATTGACAGCACACCGTACCGACAGTGGTACGAGTCCCACTATGTGCTGCCCCTGGGCCGCAAGAAGGGGGCCAAGCTGACTCCTGAAGAGGAAGAGATTTTAAACAAAAAACGATCAAAGAAAATTCAGAAGAAATATGATGAAAGGAAAAAGAACGCCAAAATCAGCAGTCTTCTGGAGGAGCAGTTCCAGCAGGGCAAGCTTCTTGCGTGCGTCGCTTCGAGACCAGGCCAGTGTGGCCGCGCAGACGGCTACGTGCTGGAAGGCAAGGAGCTGGAGTTCTATCTGAGGAAAATTAAGGCCCGGAAAGGGAAATAAATCCTCCTCCCTCCTTTCTTTCATGTTAAAAAAAGCTAGATTCCTAAATAAAGATTATCTAGGTTAAAAAATATATATATATTTTCTTTATTTATTTTTAGAGAGAGGAGGAGGGAGGGAGCAAAAAAGGGAAAGAAACATCAATGTGAGAGAAATATCCTACGTGCCCTGACCAAGGACTGAACCCATAACAAAATTTCATATATAGAAAAACAAAAATAAGAATAACATCAGACTTCTCAACGGAAACAATGGAAGTGAGAAGTTAGTACAGTGATACCTTTAAATAAAGTACTGAAAGAGAGAAAAAAATGTCCACTTAAAATTATATGCCCAATGAAAACACCTTTCAGAAACGAAGGCAAAATGAAGACTTTTTCAGACATAGAAAGCTGAAAAACTTTTTCACTAGTAGATGTGCATACAAAGAATGTTGAAAGAAGTCTTTCAGACAGAAAGAAAATGATATCTATACAAAGGAATGAAGAGTAGAGTTGACCCTCCATATTCCTGAGTTCCAAGATTAGTTATATCTGCCAATTTAACTAATCATGGATTAAAAATATTTGGAAATCCCTGGCTGGATGGCTCAGTTGGGTAAAGTGTTGTCTGGTACACAAAATGTTGCAGATTCATTTCCCAGTCAGGGCACATACAAAGGTTGTGGGTTCAATCCCCAATCAAGGTGCGTATGGGAGGCAACCAATCCATGTTTCTGTCTCACTCTCCCTCTCTCTCTCTCTCAAATCGATAAACATATCCTCAGGTGAGGATTAAAAATATATATATTTGGTTTTTTTTGTTTTTTTGTTTTTTTAATTTATTTATTTATTTTTAGAGAGAGGAGAAGCGAGGGAGACAGAGAGGGAGAGAAACAGCAATGTATGGTTGCCTCTCACATGGCCCTCACCAGGGACCTGGCCCGCAACCCAGGCATGTGCCCTGACCGGGAGTCGAACCGGGACCGTCTGGTTCCCAGCCCGCGCTCAATCCACTGAGCTACACCAGCCAGGGCTAAAAATATATATATTTGGAAAAAATGTTACATTGTTCCTGATGTGTACTATGTACTATGTAGTTAGACCTACAATGGTTGTGTCTGTACTGAACACGTACAGATTTTGTTTTCTTGTCATTGTTCTGAACAATACAGAGTAACAACTATTTACACTGTATTAGATATCATAAGTAATGTTTACATTGTACCAAGTATTACAAGTAATCTAGAGATGATTTAAAGTATACTGGAGAATTATGTAACTTATATGGAAATACTACACCATTTTATAAAAGGGACTTGAACATCTGAGGACTTAGGTATCCATAGGGTCCTGGAACCAATCCTTCACAAAAACTGAGGGATGACAAGTGGTAAATATGTGGGGAAGTATACACAAATAGGGGTTTATTGTCCTCGCAGAACAAAAAGGCTGGAGATTGACAGTGGGTGACTTTCACTACCATACTCAACATTTGGACTTTTCACCTGAATCTTTATTTCCTCAAGTAGGCTTTTTTAAAAGGTGTTTCTATTCATGTATTAGTGAGGGAAAAACTTTCCTAAAAGTTTCTGAGGAGACTTCTCCTTAAATGTTTTAGCTGAATTGGGAGGCTGTAAAGCGAATAGCTTGCTTTTACAGCCTCTGTAATAATGGGAGGGAGGAAAGAGAAAGGGTAGTTAGGAATGGTGGGGAGTTAACCAACTAACAGTGTTGCCATAGAATATTAACTAAAGTTGTTAAGCATATGTTTGGAGTTGAGATGAAACCCAAAGGGCAAATTTCTGTCATATTATATAAGGGCCATTCAGTAGTTAAGGTAGGGCCCCAAAGCACAAAGACAGGGTCCCACGGATAGGTTAGAGGGATAGGACCCCTGCCCCCACAACCCGAGGGGAATTTGGGACTTGTAGTAATCCAAGATTTCGTTCTTTGTGGCGGCTTCACCAGATACTTCTACCTGAGTGTTATCATTGTCTGCCCTTCAGCCCAGAGCTGTTCAGGACTCTTGGACCACCCATGGAGCACTCCTTTTCTTCATCAATACTTAGGGAACCAAAGAAGAGAGAGCAAATGAATGGTCTACTCTTTTCCCCTTTCTATCTCTTTTCTGTTCTCCAGGTCAAGAAGGATAAAGTAAGTAAGAGAATCATAGTGCTTGTTCTTTCTTCTTTTCTATGTAGATTTTGGTTAAAGCCATCTGCTACTTAGAAAAGTTAAAGAAACTTGATTAGGGCTTTAAAATTAAACCAAATTCATTTTTCACAGACTTTGGATATTAACCCTAGATTCTACTGTCTTTTTCAGTCCAAAGATAATTTGTACAGACATCATTGAGCAAACAGATCTGGAAAGAGAGCAGTAAGTTTAAATGCTATAGGTAAAATAAAAAGGATGTCATCATGTGGTTTGGGGCTAAAGGGAAAAATCTCATCAGCTTAAGCAAATTGTAGTTATTATCCCAAGAAATTGAGACACAGAGAAGATCAAAGGTAGAAAAATCTATATTGAGCTCTGCTTCTTACCCTCTTAGACCTGTGGCATTGAACATTCAACATGTTTCTTTTATCCTTCTGTTAATATACATACCCATTTGCTTTAGAGAATTCCTCTCCTACTTCATATGACCCGGTGGGACTCTTCATTATAGTTACCTCTTTTCTCCGACCACTTCCACTCACTATTACCAATGTGGAATGAATATGACCCAGGATTAATAAATCAGAGTATCTCACCTCTTTAATTATAGTCAACCATTCAAGGATAGACACATAACCCTAGCAGAGCCCATCAAAATCTTTCCCTGAAATTGATACATGGGTATTGAGAGAGAGAGAGAGGAATTCTCTATTGGAGTTACTAAACTTGAAAGATGTGAAATTGAAGTAGTTGGAGCCATTCTCCCCCAAGGCCTATCTGGAACAGAAACGAATGAGGCCAAACCACTAAATGAAGCAGGGCACAAAGCTAGGGAGGGCAAAAAAGACTTGACTTGTTGTTTGGACCCCTGAACCCATTTGTGCTTTAAAGCCAGAGCCTGCTCTGAACCATCCAAATACAGGAACCAATAAGTTAAGTTAAATTAGGATTCTTTCATCTGCAGTCAGAAGAGCTCTGATTGCCGCTCACTGCTATTACCCAGGCTTATCTATGTCCCTAGTTTGAGAAAAAGGGAGAGAGACTATACTAAATTATTTGCACCAGCTCAGGAAAAAAGTTAAGGTATGAAAATCACCCAAAGAAGTGGGGTGTTGCTTTCCTTTTTTCACCACTCCCAAACACACTCTCCAGCATCAGGTACATATTTAGTACTTTCATTTGAAAACTCGTTTTGAGAACAGCACAGTGTTGTATTTTGGATAATTATATTACTATATTTTCTTTTATTTATTTATTTATTTATTTATTTATTTATTTATTTATTTATTTTTAGAGCAAGGGGGAGGGAGAGAGAAAGAGAAGGAAAGAAACATCAATGTGCGGTTGCCTCTCGTGTGCCCCGAGAGGGAATCAAACCGGTGACACTTTGGTTCACAGGCCAGCACTCAATCCACTGAGCCACACCAGCCAGGGCATATATTATTATATTTTCTAAGAGAGCTCTTGTTTTCACTCCAGTATATGACCTATACAAATTTTGCTTTTTAAAAAGAGGTTTTATTTTTATTTTACTACATTTTCTAAAGATACTTGTAATCACCATGTTTTAGAACCTCCTGATATGGTCATTTTTTAAAAATTTAATTTAATTTTATTTTTTAATATATTTTATTGATTATGCTATTACAGTTGTCCCATTTTTCCCCCTTTCTTCCCCTCCACCCCCTTACCCCCCACCCCACCCTTTAGTTTTTGTCCATAGGTCATACACATAAGTTCTTTTGCTTCTGCATTTCGTATTCTATTCTTGACCTCCCCCTGTCTGTTTTCTACCTCCCATTTATGCTACTTATTCTGTGCCCCTTCCCCCCCACCACCACTCCCCTATTGATATTCCTCCATACCTTATATAACTCCCTTTAACATTTCATACAATAAATGCTGGGTGATGATGAACTTCTTGAACTTGACCTTATCTGAGAAGCACTTTATCTGCCCTTCCATTTTAAATGAGAGTTTAGCTGGATAGAGTATTCTTGGATGTAAGTCCTTGCCTTTCATGACTTGGAATACTTCTCTCCAGCCCCTTCTTGCCTGCAAGGTCTCTTTTGAGAAATCAGCTGACAGTCTTATGGGAATTCCTTTGTAGGTAATTGTCTCCTTTTCTCTTGCTGCTTCTAGGATTCTCTCCTTATCTTTAATCTTGGGTATTGTAATTATGATGTGTTTTGGTGTGTTCCTCTTTGGGTCCAAGTTCTTTGGGACTCTCTGAGCTTCCTGGACTTCCCAAAAGTCTATTTCCTTCACCAGCTTGGGGAAATTCTCCATCATTATTTGTTCAAATAAGTTTTCAATCCCTTGGTCTTCCTCTTCTCCTTCTGGCAGCCCTATGATCCGTATGTTGGGCCATTTACAGATGTCCTGGAGGTTTCTGAGCCCCTCCTCCATTTCTTGAATTCTTGTTTCTTCATTCTTTTCTGGTTGGATGTTTTTTTCTTTCTGCTGGTCCGCTCTGTTGATTTGAGTCCCAGTTTCCTTCTCATCCCTATTGGTTCCCTGCAGATTTCCCCTCATTTCCTTTATATTATCCTTCATTTGTTCAAGTAATTGTGATAGTTTTTCATCGAATTCTGTGAGCATCCTGATTACCAGTGTTTTAAACTGTGCATCTGATAGGTTGGCTATCTCTTGGTCAGTTAGTTCTGGAGCTTTGATCTATTCTTTCCTTTGGGTCATTTTCCCCCCCTCGGTGTGCCTGTTACTTTAAGGGGCGGAGCCTTAGGTGTTCAGCAGGGCAGGGAAACTCGTGGTCGGTGAGAGGTGCTGAAGCCTGTGGGGGCAGGACCTGCGAGAACAATGGCGCCTGCTCCGCTCTCCGCACCCACACCGCTTCCCACAAGCAAGTTGAGCCCCTCTGCGCTGGTTCTGGGATCGCTCCAGGGTCGGTGGACGAGCCCGCACAGTTCCAAGCCCCCACGGGTCTCCCCAACGAACTCTCCTGTGAGGCCGGGAGTTCCTCCCGCCGTCTCACCTCCCACAGGTGTTTTCAATCGGTGGTTTGAGGTTTTATTTCCCCGCTTTGATGGGTTGTGCCCTGCTTTTTCTCCCGGTTTGTCTGCACGCAAATTAGGACCTGCCTGGTCCACCAGTCTCGGCCCCGCTGGTTCCGGGTGGGCTGGGCGCTGGCCGCGTTTTGGTCAGGCTCACCCGTCTCGGCGTGCTGCAGCGTTGCCAGGACCGCTCCACAAACCGTGGTCTTGCCGTGTGCTCACCACCCGGCTCGCGGAGGAGTGGCCGCGTGCTCTCTCTCTGCCCAGCTCCGCCCTGCTTACCAGACTGGATGTTTGTGTCTTCTTTAACTCCTTGGTTGTCGGACTTCCTCTCAGTTTGATTTTCTGTCAGATCTGGCTGTTTTTGTTTAATTAAATTGCTGTTTTTTTCCTTGTTTGGTTGTGTGCCGAGGCACATCGTGTCCACCTACGCCGCCATCTTGCCAGAAGTCCCTGATATGGTTATTTTTAATGAAAGAATGTAAGCCACATTGCAGCAGAAGTCCTAGAATGCAATTTATTCTCCTAAGCAAGGGGGACTCCCATTGCTCTTTATGTTCTCAAGAGTGATTGCTCCAGAAATTAGGGCGAGTTCATAGATTAAAGTGACCCTGGAGAATGATATCTCTTTTGTTTTCCTTTGGTGGTGGTGGTGGTATGGTGGGTGGTAGTGAAGGATGATATCTTGTAGAATGACAGAGAATTTTAGAAAATGGGTGGGAAATAGTGTTAACTGTAGGCCTGTTGTAAAGCAATTGTTTTACCTAAGTAACCCAAATGCTTGGGCTCCACCAGCCTAGGACTACAAATTTCAGCCATGTGTCTATTAATACTAAAACAAATACTCAATACTCATTCCTCTGATTGCCAAAAGTCACTTCTTCATTGTGAGCTGGTGGGAAGGTCTGTCCATTACGGGGTCAGGAATAGGTCTGTAAGACTGTGCTGCTCTGGCCTCCTCAATTCGTGGCCTCTCTCAGGGACCCTGATGAGGTCACCACTGTAGGGGACACCTCTGTTCCCCACTGGTTCTCTCCATGAATACTCCCAGCCTGGTGTCAGGAAAGGGGGTGTTACTGTCCCCTTAGCTACTCTCTCCCGCGGGGCAGTCCTAAGAATCAAATGAACATGAACAAACAAAGAGCCATTTATTACATAAATAGAAGAAAACTCATAGAATCCAAAAGTTAGCATATAGCCTGGCCCCATAAGAGACCAAATGAGAGGGATTAGGGAATGGTCAAGTGCAATGGCAGGTACCTTCTGTCTCTGTATCTTCTCCTGGGACCTCGTGTTCTGTGGACACATGCTTCATTCTCCTCCCTCTCTACTGACTTTAATTTTTTACCCACAGTACAAAAAATGACTGTCCCAACTCTCTTTATTCCCTCTTTATTTTCTCTCACAGGAATTTGCGCTAGTAAATTTCTTGCACATTTAATACTATCATGATTCTTTTCAGAGGACCAGGACTAACACATCCAGCATGAATACATTCTGGATTATTTTGTCTTAAAACTTACCATGTGAAGGGCCCTAGTAGGCCAGAGCTGTCCCAGTGAATAGTTTTTCCTCCAACATTAGATGAGGTTCATGCTTGTGGGCCCTCCTATAGTTCTCAGGGTTCCCTCACAAGAAAATAATAGGAAAAAAATTATATAACTTTCTAAAAATGAGCAATAATTTGTAGGCATAAGGGCAGCCTAAATTCATAGAGGAAAGAACAGGTTTCCCTTCAAAGTTGCTAAAAGTGCACCCAATTTACATTATCAAACACATAATGTCTTGATCTAAAACCACTATATTTTAATTCATTTACTGTATTCACTTTTTCTATTAAGAACAATGGGTAGATATTTTGTATGCATTTGCATAATTTTAAAACAAAGTGATGGCTTTTCCAGAACAGAGAGCAGTCAACTTTTCAATGTATCAGTGTATCAAAATCTTTGCTTATTAGCAGAAAGAAACTGCTTGTAACTTTTAAGTAACAGTTTGTATTTCACTCTAAAAATGTCAAAATCCAATCTCTCAAGACAATCCATTACACATACATTGTCTCACTTAATCCTAAAAACAATAATGTCTTTCATTCATCTCCATTTTACAGAAGAGGACTTGCATTTCAAAGAAATTAGGAAATTTACCCAAAGTTGCTACACTCTTAGAGAGAAATTAAACCCAACTTCTTCTAATTCATAATCTTGTCTTTCTACTATTTTCAGAGATGCCACTGAAATCTAGTTTGCTAAAATCTGTGTTAATGGTAATATATGGAGCTTTAGCAAACTTGCCTGTCCTTTTTGTTACTTAAAATGCTTGGTAAAAATAGTTGAATATACATACATGTTTACTATATATTGCTTAAGTTTCTGACACACTGAAAAAAAATTAAAAAACCCTTTTACTCTTCCTCTTCCCCTTCATTGGTGCTGAGCTTTCCACTAGTAAACAGTAAGGGGTGGAAGTAGGCATGTCTGGGGGTTAAGCAAATAAATAAATACAGATTTTTTCACTGTCAGATAAAGGAGTTACAAATATGGAAACTGGAAAGTCTAGAATACACCCTGAGTGTTGCATAGGAATTAGAGATATCATTCTCATAGTCTGATTAGATAGACAGACAGATGTTATTGAATGTGAGTGTGTGTGTGTATATTTTTTTTATACTCACTGAAGGATATGTTTATTTTTTAATTCATTTTATTTATTTTATTTTTTTCAATCCTTGCTTGAGAATACACTCATTGATTTTAGAAAGAGTGGAAGGTGGGGGAAGGAAAGAGAAGGGGAGAGAGAGAGAGAGAGAAAAGTACATTGATATGAGAGAAACATAGATTGATTGACTCTCTGACCTGGGAATGAATCTACAACACAGGCATGTGCCTTAACCTGGAATTGAACCCACAACCTTTTAGGGCATGGGAGGATGCTCAAACCAACCTAGCCACCCTGCCAAGTCGTGTGTGTGTGTGTGTGTGTGTGTGTGTGTGTGTGTGTGTGTGTGTGTGTTTTCTAGCTCTGTTCACTGAGAAGGTCTAGAAGCAATGGTAGTCCTATAGGAATGAGTGCTTAGATCTTTAGATATTTAGATCTTGGTTTCTAGATACCATTATCCAATAAAAAGAACCAGTGCCCCTTGAAGAAATGGCTGACTCCAGACCTGGAACAGGGAAAATACAAGATGTATTTATAACATTTTATGACACCATAAAGTTTTCAAAGAATGATGGGGATTTGTCTATAGGACACAGCAAGCAGCTTGAAGGAGCTCCCACTGGCCAAGTCTGGAAAGAAATAAACAGTGTTAGTAACAGATGTGACTAACCCTGTGAGTAACTGAGAATCCTGAGTCCATTTTATATTAATTAATTAATTAATTAGGGAGAAAGGAAAACTCTATCCTACCTAATAAATCTAGAAGGAATGATCAGATTAGAAAACCCTATTTGACAATCATCAGAGAAATAATGTATTCAAATTAGAATCACTAATGGATGCTAAAACTGGTGAAGTTGTTTTTCTTTTTTTTTTAAGATTTTTATTTACTTATTTTTAGACAGAAGGGAATGGAGGGAGAAAGAGAGAGAGAGAAACATCAATGTGTGGTTGCCTCTCACATGGCCCCCAATGGGGACCTGGCCTGCAACCCAGGCATGTGCCCTGACTGGCAATCAAACCAGAGACCTTTTGGTTCACAGCCCGCGCTCAATCCACTGAGCTACACCAGCCAGGGCAAAAACTGGTGAAGTTTTGATGAGAAACAAGGTAGTCACGAGATCTCCAATATTCTTGCCACAAAATAATTATTAATTACTTTGCAAGAGAGAACCTGGCAGACACCATCTTAACTAAGTGATAAAAATTAACATCATCATTAATGAAACAAACTGACGTCACGTGCCTCCTCATATGATGCCTGGAGACTAGTACAGCATCATTACGGTAACATTCTGACAAAATGCAGAAAGAAACATCAGAAAAAAAACCATAATTGAGGAACATTCTCAAAGCATTGCCTTGTGTTCTTCAAAACTATCAAGGTCATGGAAGAGAACAGAAACTTCCAGGTTGAAGAAGACTAAAGAAAAGTCTGCAACATGTCATCCTAAACTAAATCCTGTATCTGTAAGCAACATTATTGAGACAATAGGTGAGCTTTGAATTGTGTGCGAAGATTAGATGATGTTATTGGATCAATGTGAATTTCCTAATTTTGATTGTTGTACTCAAGAACTATAAACTGAAATATTAAAGGGCAATGGGGCATCATATCTACAATTCATTCTCAAACAATTCAGAAATGATAAATGTAGGATCAAGGTGGAAGGTATATGGAAGCTCTGTGTACTATTTTTTTTAATTACTTTGTTCTTCAATTACAGTTGTCTGCATTTTCTCCCCTCCCCTCTCCCCCACTCCATCCAAACCCACCTCCCTCTCTTGCTTCCACCCTCTCCCTTGGTTTTGACCATGTGCCCTTTATAATAGTTCCTGAAAACCCTTCTCCCCACAATCCCCTCCCTGCTCCCCTCTGGCTATTGTTAGATTGTTCTTAATTTCAATGTCTCTGGTTATATTTTGCTTGCTTTTTTCTTTTATTGATTATGTTCCAGTTAAAGGTGAGATCATATGGCATTTGTCCCTCACTGTCTGGCTTATTTCACTTAGCATAATGCTCTCCAGTTCCATCCATGCTGTTGCAAAGGGTATAAGCTCCTTCTTTCTCTCTGCTGTGTAGAATTCCATTGTGTAAATGTACCATAGTTTCTTGATCCACTAATTTGCTGATGGGCACTTTGGTTGCTTCCAGCACTTGGCTATTGTAAATTGTGCTGCTATCAACATTGGAGTGCATAGATTCTTTTGGATTGGTGTTTCAGGGCTCTTAGGGTATAATCCCAACAGTGGAATTGCTGGGTCAAAAGGCAGTTCCACTTTTAGTTTTCTGAGGAAATTCCGTACTGTTTTCCGCAGTGGCTTCACCAGTCTGCATTCCCACCAACAGTGCACTAGGGTTCCCTTTTACCACATCCTCTCCAACACTTGTTTGTTGATTTGTTTATGATGGCCATTCTGACTGGTGTGAGGTGGTATCTCATTGTGGTTTTAATTTGCATCTCTCTGATGGCTTGTGATGCTGAGCATGTTTTCATATGTCTCTGGGCCCTCTGTATGTCCTCCTTAGGGAGGTGTCTTTTCAAGTCTTTTGCCCATTTTTTAACTGGGTTTTTTTGTCTTCCTGGAGTGGAGTCATATAAGTTCTTTATATATTTTGGAGATCAAACCCTTGTCTGAGGTATCATTGACAAATCTGTTTTCCCATACGGTTAGTTCTCTTTTTATTTTAATACTGTTTTCTTTAGCCATGCGGAAGCTTTTTATTTTGATGAAGTCCCATTTGTTTATTCTTTCCTTTATGTCCCTTGCTCTAGGGGACATATCAGTGAAGATATTGCTGCGTGGAATGTCTGAGATTTTCCTACTGATGTTTTCCTCTAGGACTTTTATGGTGTCACAACTTAATATTTAAGTCTTTTATCCACCTTGAATTTATTTTTGTGATGGTGTAAGTTGGTGCTCAAGTTTCATTTTTTGCATGTAGCTGTCCAGATTTCCCAACACCATTTGTTGAAGAGGCTATTTTTACTCCACTTTATGCCGCTGCTCCCTTTGTTGAAAATTAATTGGCCATAGAGACTTGAGTTTATTTCTGGGCTCTCTATTCTGTTCCATTGGTCTAGCTATCTGTCTTTATGCCAGTACCAGGATGTTTTGATCACAGTGGCCTTGTAATACAGTTTGATATCAGGTATTGTGATCCCTCCTACTTTGCTCTTCTTTCTCAAAATTGCAGCAGATATTTGGGGTTATGATTCCATATACATTTTTGAAGTGTTTGTTCTGTATCTGTGAAATATGCCATTGGTACTTTGATAGGGATTGCATTGAATCTATAAATTGCTTTGGGTAGTATGGACATTTTGATGATGTTGATTCTTCTGATCCATGAGCATGGTATATGTTTCCATTTGTTTGTGTCTTCCATGATTTCTCTCTTCAGTGTTGTGTAGTTTTCTGAGTACAGGTCTTTTACCTCCTTGGTTAGGTTTATTCCTGGGTATTTTATTTTTCTTGTTGCTATATCAAATGGGATTTCTTTCCTGATTTCTGCTTCTGATGTTTCATTGTTGGTATACAAAAATGCCTTTGATTTCTGGATATTGACTTTGTATCCTGCTGTTTTGCCAAATTCATTTATTAGGTCGAGTAGTTTTTTGGCGGAGTCTATAGGATTTTCTATGTACTAGATCATGTCATCTGCAAACAACAACAGTTTTGTTTCCTCCTTTCCAGTTTGGATGCCTTTTATTTCTTTTTTTTTTCTTTGTCTGCTGTGGCTAAAACTTCCAGTGCTATGTTGAATAGAAGTGGTGATAGTGGACAACCTTGTCTTATTCCTGATCTTAGTGGGAAAGCTTTTAGTTTTTGTCCATTGAGTATGATGTTGGCTGTAGATCTCTCATATATGGCCTTTGTTATGTTGAGGAATGCTCCCTCTATTCCCACTTTGCTGAGTGTTTTTATCATAAACGGGTCCTGTACCTTATAGAATGCTTTTTCTGCATCTATTGATATGATCATGTGATTTTTGTCTTTGCTTTTGTTTATGTGATGTATTACATTTATTGATTTGCGAATATTGTACCATCCTTGCATCCCTGGGATGAATCCCACTTGGTCATGGTGTATGATCTTTTTAATGTATTGCTGGATATGGCTTGCCAATATTTTGTTGAGGATTTTAGCATCTATGTTCATCAGTGATATTGGCCTGAAGTTTTCTTTCTTTGTTGTGTCTTTATCTGGTTTTGGGATTAGGATGATGCTGGCTTCATAAAAAGAGTTTGGGAGTCTTCCCTCATTTTGGATTTTTTAGAATAGTCTATGAAGGATAAGGGTTAGCTCTTCCTTAAATGCTTTGTAGAATTCTCCTGTGAAACTGTCCAGTCCAGCGCTTTTGTGTGTCGGGAGATTTTTGATTACTGCTTCAATTTTGTCTACTGTTATTGGTCGGTTCGGGCTTTCTGCTTCTTCTTCATTGAGTTTTGGAAGATTATATTTTTCTAGAAATTTGTCCATTTCATCTAGGTTTTCAAATTTCTTGGCATACAGTTCTTCATAATAGTTTCTTACAATCCTTTGTATTTCTGTGGCATCAGTTGTAAAATCTCCTCATTCATTTCTGATTGTGTTTATTTGGGTCCTCTCTCTTTTTTTCTTGATGAGCCTGCTTAAAGGCTTGTTGATTTTGTTTATCTTTTCAAAGAACCAGCTCCTGGATTCATTGATTCTTAGAATTGTGTTTTTAGTCTCTATGTCATTTAATTCTGCTCTGATCTTGGTTATTTCCTTCCTTCTATTTGCTCTGGGCTGTTTTGTGTTGTTCTTTGAGTTCTTGTAGGCATAGGGTTAGTTTGTTTATTTGAAATGTTTCTATCTCTTTTAGGTAGGCCTGGATCGCTATGAACTTCCCTCTCAGGACTGCCTTCGCTGCGTCCCATAAGTTTTGGGTCATTGTGAGTTCATTTTCATTTGTTTCCAGAAACTTTTTGATTTCTTCCTTAATCTCATCCTTGACCCATTTGTTGTTTAATAGCATGCTATTCAATCTCCATGATTTTGAGTGTTTTGGGTTTTTTTTCCTTGTGGTTGGTTTCTAATTTCAATCCTTGCGGTCAGAGAAAATACTTGATATGATCTCAATTTTCTTGAATTTGTTGAGGCTTGTTTTGTGTCCTATCATATGGTCTATCTTTGAATATGTTCCATGTGCATTCGAAAAGAATGTGTATTTAGCTTCTTTGGGATGAAAGGCTCTATATATATCAGTTAAGTCCATTTGATCTAGGGCATTGTTCAATGCCACAATATCTTTGTTGATATTTTGTTTGGAAGATCTGTCCATTTTTGACAGTGGGGTGTTAAAATTCCCTATTATAATTGTGTTGCTGTCAATACCTTTCTTGAAGTCCTCCAAGATTTTCTTTATGTATTGGGTGCTCCAATGTTGAGTACATATATATTTACAATGTTTATGTCTTCTTTGCGGATTTTTCCCTAGAGTATTATGAAATGTTCTTCTGGGTCTCTCTTAATGGCCCTTTTTTTGAAGTCTATTTCAACTGATATGAGTATTGCTACCCCAGCTCTTTTTTCCTGCCCATTTGCTTGGAAAATTTGTTTCCAGCCCTTCACTTTCAGTCTGTGTAAGTCTTTTGTAGGTATATGTGTGGGTCCTGCTTTCTTATCCATTCAGCTATTCTATGTCTTTTGATTGGAGCATTTAATCCATTTATGTTTAAGGTTATTATTGATAGGTATTTATTCATTGCCATTTTTTTTGTACTTGTATTCCTCTCTCTCTCTCTCTCTCTCTTTTCCTTCCTTTCCTTAAAGCAGTCCCTTTAACATCTCTTGCAGAGCTGGTTTGGTGGAGGTGTATTCTTTTAGACTTCTTTTGTCTGGGAAGCTCCTTATTTGGCCATCTATCTTGATTGAGAGCCTGGCTGGGTACAGCAACCTTGGTTGCAGGCCTCTTGTTCTCATTACTTGGAATATTTCTTGCCATTCTCTTCTCTCTTGGAGCATGTCCATTGAGAAGTTAGCTGCTAACCTTATCAAGGCTCCCTTGCATGTTACTTCCTGTTTCTGCCTTGCTGCCTTTAAGATTCTCTCTTTGTCTTGGAATTCTGCCGTTTTAATTATAATGTGTCTTGAAGTGGGCCTCTTTGGGTTCCTCTTGATTGGGACTCTCTGTATTTCCTGGATTTGTGTGACTTTTTCTCTCATCAGATTAGGGAAGTTTTCCATCATTACTTTTTCAACCAGGTTTTCTATCCCTTGCTCTTCTGCTTCCCCTTCTGGTATCCCTATTATATGGATATTATTATGTTTTGTGTTGTCCTGCATTTCCCTTAATCCTTCTTCATTCTTTCTGAGCCTCTTTTCCTTTTCCTGGTCTTTCTGGGTGTTTTTTTCTACCCTGTCCTCCAGCTTGCTGATCCGATCCTCTGCTTCATCAAGCCTGCTTTTGATTCCTTCTACTGTGTTCTTCAGTTCAGAAATTGTAGTCTTCACTTCCTCTTGGACCTTGTTAATAGTTTCTATTTCCTTTTTCATGCTGATATAGTTTGCAGTGAGTTCACTGTAGTTTCCCTGTAGTTTCTGCTAATTCTCTGTGAGCTCATTGAGCTTCCTGAAAACCAATGCTTTTAACTCAATATCAGATAGTTGACTTGTCTCTGTTTCATTTATCATTCTTTCTGGGGCTTCCTCCTTTCCTTTCATTTGGGGATTGTTTCTTTGTCTTCCCATTGTTTGCGAGACTCTTCTTGTTAGCCTTTGTTTCTTAAATTGATCTGTTCTGTCTCCCTGTGTTTATGGTATGAACTTCTATGATAGAATACCTGTGAGATTCAGTGGTGCAGTCTCCTTAATCTCCTGAGCTTGCTGGTCTTGGGCTTTCGTTTATGTTGTCTCTCTGTATGTCTTTGGGTTTTGATTGTTGTTGGGTCTTTCTTTAGTGGGTCATTTCCTCCAGCTGGTTAACTGAGGACCACTCTGTCCACCATGCCTTGTTCTGTTGTACAGATATGGAAAGGTTATGTTGAAGCTGATTCTTCTGTGTGAACAAGGTTTTGAGGCTTCTCTCTCACTCTTGTTCAGTTGCTTGTTGTGGGTAATTTCTCCACCATTTGGTTGTATTTCCAGGTCAGTCCTGGATTGAGGTTAGTGTGGGTTCCACTACCTCCTTCACCTTCTTCCTTTGTTTTCTTTGGTGGTTCCTTTGTTGGTGGATTTCCTCCTCCAGGAAATATACTGGTGTTCACCACTCCCACCTTGCAAGTTCTCTGGAGTAGCAAAGTGAAATTTATCTCACTGTCTCTGTTTTTTGGGATGACACCTGTTTGGGTCTTACTCTGGTCTTTTCACAGCTCCAGGTTTTAATGTCTCACCTTGTCTAGCACTTCAGGATTGTGAAGGTCATCTTCAATACTGCATTTTGTTCTGACAGAACACTTAACATCTTTGCATCCTCAGAGGCAGATGCTTGAGACTCAGAAGAACAGAAAACAACTCAGACACTCCAAGTTTCTCCAGGTCTTCGGTCCAGCCTTTGCCACCTGGTGAGGAATACAGCTCAACTGAGCTTCCAGGGTAACCACAGTTAACCACTTCAGCTGAAGTGAAGAAGAGGGGTATTCAGAGAAGTAACAGAAGGAAGATGGACTCCAAGATCTGAAATTCAAAGTCTCCACCATGTTCCCAAACTCCCCCAGTTCGAAGGCTGAGGCTGCGCCGCAACCGCAGACTCTGTACTATTTCTGCAACATTTTTTTGTAAATTTGAAATTATATTCAGATAAAAGGTATTAAACATGAAATACTGTGGCAGTTTCTTCCCTGAAGAGCTCTAAGAACAGAAAAGCCCACAAATACCTGTGGAATTAGGAGATTTAAGGAAAAAAAACAAAAATATTCATCTCAGTTATTTATGGCCACATAATAAACCGCTTCAAAATTTAATGGCAGCATTGTGTTTATTGTAATTCTGTGGATTGATTGGCCTTAGCTGGGCAGTTCTGCCCATGTGACATCTGAGGGGCTGCAGTCATTTGTGGCCACACCGGGCTAGAATATCAAAGATATTTTATAATATCAAAGATCCACGTGGTGTCTCCAGCAAGGCTTCTTACATGTCAGCTCAAGACTCTTTTCAAAAGCACAAATCCAAAAATTGCCAAGAACAGTTTATCTTGAATAACACAAGGGTTGGAGTGCTGAGCCCCCACACAGTCAAAAATCTGTATATAATGTTTGACTCCACCAAAACTTAACTACAATATTCTTTTTAAAAAATTGTAATATATTTTATTGATTATGCTATTACAGTTGTCCCATCCCCCCCTTTATTCCCCTACGCCCTGCACACACACCCCCTCACTTCCCCCACTTTAATTTTTGTCCATGGGTCATACACATAAGTTCTTTGGCTTCTACATTTCCTACACTATTCTTAACCTCCCCTGTCTATTTTCTACCTACCATTTATCCTACTTATTCTCTGTACCTTTTCCCCCTCTCTCCCCCTACCATTCCCCTGTTGATAACCCTCCATGTGAACTCCATTTCTGTGTTTCTGTTCCTGTTCTAGTTGTTTGCTTAGTTTGCTTTTGCTTTTGTTTTAGGTGTGGTTGTTGACAACTGTGAGTTTGCTGTCATTTTACTCTTCATATTTTTAATCTTTTTTTTCCTTAGATAAATCCCTTTAACATTTCATGTAATAAGGGCTTGGTGATGATGAACTCCTTGAACTTGACCTTATCCGAGAAGCACTTTATCTGCCCTTCCATTCTAAATGGAAGTTTTGCTGGATAGAGTATTCTTGGATGTAGGTTCTTGCCTTTCATGACTTGGTATACTTCCTTCTAGCCCCTTTTTGCCTGAAAGGTCTCTTTTGAGAAATCAGCTGACAGTCTTATGGGAACACCTTTGTAGGTAACTGTCCCCCTTTCTCTTGCTGCTTCTAAGATTCTCTCCTTATTTTTAATCTTGGGTAATGTCATTATGATGTACCCTGGTGTGTTCCTCCTTGGGTCCAACTTCTTTGGGACTCTCTGAGATTCCTGGACTTCCTGGAAGTCTATTTCCTTTGCCAGATTTGGGAAGTTCTCCTCCATTATTTTTTTTTTCAAATATATTTTCAATCGGTTGCTCTTCCTCTGCTTTCTGGTACCCCTATAATTCTGATGTTGGAATGTTTAAAGATGTCCTAGAGGTTTCTAAGCCTCTCCTCATTGTTTTGAATTCTTGTTTCTTCATTCTTTTCTGGTTGAATGTTTCTTTCTTCCTTCTGGTCCATACCGTTGATTTGAGTCCCAGTTTCCTTCCCATCCCTGTTGGTTCCCTGTACATTTTCCTTTATTTCACTTAGCGCAGCCTTTATTTCTTCATCTAATTTGCGACCAAATTCAACCAGTTCTGTGAGCATCCTGATTACCAATGTTTTGAACTGTGCATCTGATAAGTTGGCTATCTCTTCATGGCTTAGTTGTATTTTTTCTGGATCTTTGATCTGTTCTTTCATTTGGGCCATTTTTTTCCTCAGCATGCCTGTTACATACAAGGGGCAGAGCCTTAGGTGTTCACCAGGGCAGGGTAACCCACGTCACTACCTTGTGATCCTGTCTGTGGGGAAGGGGTTGGAGAGGAAACAATGGCACTTCTCACTCTGCCGGCCTTCAGTCACTTCCCCCACTATCCACAAGCTAATTGGGCCCTTCTGTGCTGATTCCTGGGTGGGTGGGCTTGTTCTAGGATCCTGTGGGTCTTTCCAATGAACTCTCCTGTGAGGTTGGGAGTTTCTCCTGCTGCCGCCTCAGCCCCCACAGGTGTTTTCAGTCAGAGGCTTTGAGGCTTTATTTCCCCACGCTGGGACCCTGGGCTGCACGGACTGTTTAGCTCCCCAGCTGTTCCTTTATCCGCATGCGAATGTGGGACCGCCCACTTCACCAGCCGTGGACTCACTGGGTCTGCCAGCCGCCACCCTGTCTCGAGTCCTCTCTGCCTGCTGCCCAGCTCTGCCCCACCTACTGGTCTGGAAGAATGTCTCTTCTTTAACTCCTTTGTTGTCGGACTTCCAAACAGTTCGATATTCTGTTAGTTCTGGTTGATTTTTGTTATTAAATTGTTGTTGTCCTTCTTTTGATTCTGTAAGGAGGCACAGTGTGTCTACATATGCCTCCATCTTAGCCAGAAGTCTAACTACAGTATTCTTAATGTTTACATCTACAAGCGATTCAATGTCATTTCTACTGTATTCTATTGGTTACAATGAAGTAAAACAAAACAAAAAGTAGGAAATTGTTCAAACAAAAAATACATGAGCTTTCATGTACCCATCATCTAGCTAAAGATCATCTAGCTTCAAAATTTTGTATAATATTTTACATCTAATTTAAATTATTAGTAATTTAAAGAAATGAGTCAAGAGTCAGTCTAGAGTCTATGTGGAAGGGGCCTACACAAAGCATGAATAAGAAAGTGTATCAAAGGCCATCCACAGCTGATTTACCTGCCTCCCTGCTAGAAATTTGTTATGTTTTAAAATTATATTAAGGCCTTGGCTGGGGTGGTTCAGTGGATTGAGTTCTGGCCTCTGAAACAAAGGGTCGCCAGTTCAATTCCCATTTAGGGCAAATGCCTGGGTTGGGGGCCAGGTCCCCAGTAGGGGGTGTGAGAGAGGCAACCACACATTGACATTTCTCTCTTTCTCCTTCACTTTCCATCTGTCTATAAATAAATAAATAAATAAATAAATAAATAAAATCACATTAAGTAAGTAGTCTTTAAAAGCCAAATATGAACCAAAGCAAAATAGATTAAAGCTGTGCTATAGATTCTTATATGTTATCTATTCTTTCCTCTATCTGACCAGTGAGTAACTTTTTTATTGTTTCTTCTTTTTTTTTAAATCTGCCTTCTCTTTTTATTATAACTTTGTCATATCTGAGCAGCAAACGCCTATCTTAATTTATAAAGGTGTCCTGATTATATTTTTATTAGTGATGTATATTTCAAGGATAGATTAAAGTAAAAATGATTTTGATTATAATATTCTTCCACTATCATGAATTGAAATTTTAGCACCTTTACTGGGTTATAATTTAAATACTATGAAATTCATAAATTTAAAGGATACAATTTATTGGTTATTTATATGTTTACAGAGTTAAATAACCACAATCAATTTTAGAATATTTTCATCACCCCTAAAAGAAACTTCTGCTCTGGCTGCTACATGTAGCTCAGTGGATTGAGCATGGGCTGCAATCCAAAGGGTCGCCAGTTCAATTCTCAGTCAGGGCACATGCCTGGGTTGCGGGCCAGATCCCCAGTGGGGGCCACGTGAGAGGCAAGCACACACTGATGTTTCTCTCCCTCTCTTTCTCCCTTCCTTCCCCTCTTTCTAAAAATAAATAAATAAAACCTTTAAAAAAAATAATACCATTCTTTAAAAAAAGAGAGAGAAAGAAACTTCTACCTGTTCTCAGTCACTGCCCATTCCACTACCACCACCCCTAGTCCTTGGCACCCCTGACTACCTTCTGTCTCTACTGACTTTTGTATTCTGGGAAACTCACAAAAATGGAATTTAAAGTACAGTATGTGGTCCTTTGTGACCGGTTTCTTTTAATTAGCATGATGTTTTATGGTTTATCTATGTTGTCTCAGTACTTTATTCCTTTTTATTGCTAAATAATATTCCATTGTGATTATACCACATTTTATCAATCAGCTGTTCAGGGGCATTTCAATTATTTCTATTTTTTTGCTATTGTGAATAATGCTTCTATAAACATTTATGTACACATTTTTGTGTGAACATGTGTTTTCATTTATTGGGTTGATATCTGGGTCCATGAATATTTTAATATGTTTTACAATATATTGATTATATTGATTTCGTATATTTTATAATATACCTGATCCATTAATCTTTTTATGAGAAAGTTAATGGTTATTTTCCAGATATTAAATTTCATCTTTCTAATATATAGTGAACAGTAGATAATAGTTAATTTGAGTGAAGAGGATTAGAAAAGTGGGTGGGAACTTCGCTCAGAGTATAAAGGAACTCAAGAGCTTAGACAGTGAAGTGTAACTGTATGGTTTAAATCCTGATTCTACCACTGACAAGTTGAGTGACCTGCCCTGGCTGGCAGCGGGGGCAGGGTGGGGAGGTGCAGGGGCAGGTGCGCAGGGCTCGGAACATCATTCTGCACAACAAAGAGTTGCAGGTTTGATCCCTGGTTGGAGCGAGAACAAGAGGCAACTGATGGATGTTTCTCTTTCTCTGTCTCTCAAATCAATAAACATATCCTCAAGCAAGGATTAAAAAAAAAGATATGTGACTTTAGGCAAGTTACTTGACCTCTCTGAGCTTCAGTTTTCTTATCTGCAAAATAGAGGAAAATATAACAATAATTACCTCATAAGATTGTTGTGAGGATTGAACCAGATACCTCTAAACCTTGTGCTGGGCACACGGTAAGTATGAATTGTTAGTACTTATTATTAATAATTTACATACTGCTGCATTTTTACATCTTTATAATGAATATACATTGCTCTTGAAATTTTAAAAACAATTTAAAATGTGTGAAGTCAACCTTAATTTTGTGTGTTTACTACTTTAAATGCATTCTTACAGTATAAAATCATGCTTTAGGTTGGAAAGAGAGGTTTCACCCTACTTCCTTGGTGTCTGTGTTTTACATTAACCGAGGAAATGGAGACTCCTGACTTAAGGTCTCAATTGTGCTTTAGTTATTCTTTTCCATTTTATAAACCAAGGAGGGAGAATTTCCTGAGCAACAAAATTCATGGAGCTGTGGTGCCATTTGTACCAAAATTGATCCTGAAACAAATATGAACAATATTAAATTTCCTGGTCTACAGGAAGTTACTTTTATTATTCTATTATCATTTGGATCTTTGAAGCAAAGCACTTCTAACTGAATTTATTTTTGATCCTTAAGGCTTTTGGTCTTAGTGCAAAAGAACTATTTAAATAATCTAGCATCTTGCCGAAGATCCCATCTCATCTCCCCATAGCTGATTTGAGTATTCCATTTTAATTCATTGCCTGTAGAATTAGTAATCATGTGATTTCTCTAGTGACTCCAATCTTAAATAATGATATCCCTCCAGTAAGTCTTGTTCTATTTATAAGTGTTGTTCTATTTATAGCACTTACAGTGAAATCAGATTTTTAAGAGAAAAAAGGCAGCGATACTAGAAATGACTGCTAAAATGCACTCTTAGATGCCACTTCGGGCCTGATTGCGCTGCTTTGTTCGTGCATGTGGTCAGACGAGGAGCGCAGAACCAGGAGCCCATGAGGCCCTCACCCTGGCTCCTCTCACCCGTGCTCGGATTCAACAAGTGGCTACTCTCTAGGATCTCCACAGGGGCCACCAGGGCCATATTCTAGACCTCCGGAGACCTGTAGCCTTTCAAACAACTTGTAAGTACGTACAAGTAACAAGTACTGTGCTCAAGGCTATTTTTATGTGTCAGTACGTAACAGCTTTATTGAACTGTAGTTCGTGCACTATGTGATTTACCCATTTGAAGTGTACAGCTCAATGGTTCTCAGTATTTTAACAGAGTTGTGCAACCATCACAACAATCTTAGAACATTTTTATCGCCCCAAATGGAAACTTCATACCCATTGACAATACAACTCTTTTCTCCTCCACCCTGTTTTCTGTTTGTATGAACTTGTCTATTCTGGAAATTTCATATAAATGGCATCATATACCGTGGCCTTTTGTGTCAGACTTCTTTCGTTTGGCATAATGTTTTCAAGATTCATCCGTGTGATAGCATGTGTCAGTACTTCATTCCCTTTTATGGCTGAATAAAATCCCATTGGGCCATATTCGTTTATTCATTCCTCACTTGATAGACATTTGGGTTGTTTCCATGTTTTAGCTATTGTGAATAATGCTGCTATGAACATTAATGTAAAAGTTTTTGTATGAACATGGGTTTTCATTTCTCTTGGGATTACCCAGGAGCGAAATGACTGGGTCACATGTTAACTCTATGTTCAGCCTTTTGAGAAACTGCCAGATTGTTTTCCAAAGTGATTCCACCATTTTACACCAAGGTTATCTTCAGGTCTACTTGGTCTGGGTTAATTGTTGTTCTGTTTGTATGTGGCCTTGGGAATAGGCCTTTGTTTTTCCGGTAAGAAACTTCTGTCAAAAATTCTCACTATATTATGACCTGAATTCAGCAGTCTGAAAGAGTATGTTTTTAAAAAATACAATAAGATGATTAGCATTCTTCTTTCTAGAAAGAAAAAGAATAATCTTATTTCAAATTTCCAGAACTCTATAGGCTCCTATGGAACACTGGCCACCTTCACTCCTTAACACAAATTACTTTCATAATCACACCTTCCTCCTCACCCCTGGTGAGGCACAGTGGTTCAAACTAAGTTGTCCTGACAGTGGAAGAAGCACTAAGAGAGGGATGGAAAAGGAGGAATTTTAGAGCCTAAAAAGAGGAATTTAGAATATACTACCTGTTACATTAACCAGATACTTTACTCCACATAACAACTCCACGAGATGAACACTATTATTTTAACCTTAAAAGAAAGAAAAAAGGCTCAAAACATTAAGTAACTTACTGAAGGTCACATAGATTATAGGGGGAAAGCTGAAATTGTAATTCAAATCTGTCAGAATCCAAAGAATCAGAGCATCCCCACTCTATTCTGAAGAGAGAGCAGATACCCAGGGGCTGGGAAGGAGGGACTGTGGAGAGTAGGAGTGTGCCCAAACCGAACGTTGCCTGCTTTACAGGTTTTTGTGTGTGTCCCTCGTTGCCACAGCTACTTGCTGTCAGAGCCCCTGACCCCCAATGCTTCAGCTGTGCAGAAGTGCTAATGAGTCTCTAAGTGCTTCCTGGCTTAGGAGAGCTACTGGGTTTGACTAAGTTAGGTCTCCAGCAACTGCGACTGCCTGAGCTACACACACTGCAGCAAAACTTCCTTATTTGGAAAAGTCTTTTCCATCCTATTTGGGCAGAAAGAATACAATCTCGCATTTAAGAAAAACAAAATGCTTTGAGCTCTATCAGAAGGAGCACTTGAAAAAACCAGAAACAGAAAGAAATGCTCCCCGCCAAATTAAATATATTTCAAATATTTTGCTCAAGTGGAAGCTGGTGCTGGGGTGGGTGGGGGGAGGAGTGTTTCATCACAGAATTAAAAGAACATTCACAAATCTATTTTCCTTTAACCCAGAAGCTGTCCTAGTTAGCAATAAGCTTGAAATTTCAGTTATATAAAATTCAGCACCCTTTTTACTGGAGTTAAGAAAATGTACATTTTGAAATCATTGGTGCCAGTGAAGCTGGGAGGGACCTGAGTGGCAGGAGAATAGACCTTCTCAGATGTAGTTTAGCATTGCTTTTCACTCCCTGAGGAGAGGTTGTATTTGAAAAGGCAGGACCAAGTAGATATTTGCAGGATGGGTCTGTGGGGTTAGCTCTGGTCATTCCTGGAAACTTTCCCGGGCAGCAGCTTGGTAGAAAGATGAAAAGAGGACACTTAAGTCTCAATTATGCCGTTAAATTGCTGGGTGACCTGGGCAATTTACTAAACCTCTCTGGGTGAGCCTCAATTTGATCTTCTCTGAGGAGACAATGCACTAAATGGCCTTTCCAGAATTAACTTTCTATTAATTCTGTGAAATTAATAGAAATTAATTGATTTCCACAACTGTGGAAAGGGATGGTCTAGGCAAGTGTGCAGTGGAAACCACGGGCTTCCCGTGCCCTCTACACCCACCACTCTTTTCCTAACTTCGCTCCAGGCACCCCTTCCCCTCAGCCCTTCTGGAGTGCAGGGCCTTAGTGCTGCTTCCTGGCTTCCCGGAGCAACCCCCCAAAAGACCCATTGCTATGAAAGGATAAGCCCAGCATCCACCCCAGGGCTTATCAAATTTAGCTGGCCCAGAATCTGTTGTCCCCGCAACCACCTGGCCCTGGGTGATGATGGCTAGATCAGATAAAATAACCCTCATTAATATTTTCTAACTCGTACCCCCTCTCACACAAATACCTTATAAATAAACAGAATACCCGTGTCCCCCTCAAGGGCCCTAATATGTACATTATTCATTCATGTGGAAGGAGAGTGTTAATCAAGGGGTCTCCTGTGCCATCGAATTACATTAACGTTGGACTGCCTTCTCTGATCAGGGAGACTTGGGGAAGCTGTCTTCTCTTGGCAGGAATATTGGAAACTCAAAATGGAGATTTTGTTTTCCCTGCATTAATCTGAAGCTAATGCCAGCAACATTATCCTTGTTTAATTACATCCACTACCCGACTGACACAACTTCCCTGGGGAAGAAGCTTACCCGACTCTGACTCATGCTTTACAGCATGTTGGGTTTGAGGAAATGGATAATATACGCCCTGCTGGCTTTGGAATTTTAAACAGAAACCCACATGCGGCTGAGTCTCCGGCTTACTCCCAAATATGGGAGAATGTGTGCCCCGGCCGTGGTTGTAGGAGGCAAGCTCCCTGCGACAGAAAGGCAAAACCCATGGAGTGTGCTGAGCGCCAGGCCTGGAGAGCCAGAGCCAGCATCCACTTAAAGGGAAAACAGCAACCCCAGGAAAGGGGAACCGCCCCCAAGAACTATGTCCCTTTTCTAGAGTTATCTTGATGATGTCATGGCGGTGAATGTCTTACTAAAAGTAAAATGCATCCCCAGCACCAGTGACTAAAGAGAAGCATGGTCAGGGGCCAGCCTTGAGAGGCTTTTAGAGCAGTGCTCACAGGCACAGCATGTCAGAACAGGAGAGGAAATGATTCCAGCCTTGTGCTTTCAGGTCACCTTGGACCCAGATCACGGTGAAAACTGCTCTGGTGGCCGGTGTGCCCCAAGGTTCCCTCGGAATTAGAGATGTTGCCAGGGTAAAGCTGATTGGGACAACTGCTCTTGTGCCTGAGCCGAGGGTGCAGGGGGCAGCACCCCAGGGCCTCGAGAGATGGCTCCGCGGCTGGAGGCCAAAAAAATAAAAGACTCACAATCGACTTTGTGGCTGCCATGCCATGGCTGAGCCCCTTCCTGCTTCTGCCCATGTGCCCCTAAGGCTCCGCATGTCCTCTTACAAACTCTCTTCACCTTCAGGCCTGTCTTTACTTTTCCTTTTAGAACAATCTTTGTTTTTATTCAAAAATATGTGTTCATAAAACAATATAGAAACCTAACAACAACAGCTCCCATTCATGGAGCATTTTCTTTGCCTAAGACACTATATTAAAGCACTTAACGTGCATCACATTTCTAAAGTCCTCACATGAGGATATGTTTATTGATTTTAGGAGAGATTGAGAGAGGGAGATAGAAAGAAAGAAAAACCAAAACATCAATCAGTTGCCTCTTGCATGTGTCCTGACCAGAGTTCGAACCCGAAACCTAGGTACGTGCCTGACTGGAAATTGAACCCGCAATCTTTTGGTGCACAGGACCACACCCCAACCAACGGAGCCACCCAGCCAGGACTTCATGTGCATCATTTTATTCGAACTTCCTAATATCTCTATAGAGTAGGTTTATTTTCATCTGCAGATAACATTAAAGTTACAGATACAAAAATTAAAGTTCATACAGGTGAAGTAACTTGCCCAAACTCACATAACTAGTAAGGGGCAAAGCTGAGATTTGATCCTAAGTGTCTCATCCCCAAAGGTCGTGTGCTTCAGTATGACATATGCTGCCTTAAAAAGTGCAAGGAAGAGAGAAGTATCGACACCAACTCACCACTCAAAGATAACCCCTATTATTGTCCTTCCAGACTACTCTTCACATACAAGTGCATGGTGTTTATTTTAACATGATTTTAGTAGAAGAAAATTGGGTTGGTTGGCTTCTAAGAAGAGGGAAAACAGGCCACCCAACGTTATTTACTCAGATTTCTCTTATGCCTGAGCTCAGGGAATCTGCACTTGTCTGAGTCCTGAGCCCTCTGCTCCTGGCTCCAAGTCTTCAAGAGGCTCAGATGACATGCTGGGAGTATCAGGTCAAGCTCACAGTAGGCACTCAATTAATTCTCCTGTGATCCTTGATTCTCCTGTGATTCTTCTGTGATCCTTGGCCTCTGCTCCAGTGTAGGTACTTAAGAGCTGCGGGTTCCTATCCTCTCCAGCAGGTGCTATTGCTGGTGTTGGAGTCAACAAGAACCAGTGAGCTCAGAGCCCAGAAGTGCAGACATGTTATCACCCTGCATCAGAGCAAAATCAATGCTACTACCACTGTCCTGCGACGGCCATTTAAGCGCTTGCTGAATTTGTAATCCTGGCCTTTCTATGGCTGCTGGTGAGGAGAGAAGCTTTGGGGACAGAGACAGTCACAGGGAAAGTTGAATGTATGCGTTGTGGGAATGGGGGGAGCAGAGCAAGACCTGGATGCAATGGCACTTCTGGAGCTCGTGGGAGCTCCTGTTACCTGGTGCAGCCAGACTTCAAAGGGCTGGAGAATCATCCACAGCCAATGAGGGGCCTGACTTTGGGAACAGTAACATTTCCCTGCTTGGTCGTGAGACCTTGTCTGAGCCATCAGAGCAAATGCCTGCCACATCTAGGCAGACCATGACGGAAGCCAATAGGGACTCGGGAAACCTGTCTTTCTTTCTCACCTCCCACTGACCAGCACCCGTCCTGCCAGACATATGGTCACATACATTCTCTCTAAGAAAAAAAAGGAAAAAGATATTATAAAGTGGTAAAATTTTTGGCTGAATTCATTGGGGTGACATTGGTTAATAAAATTATGTAGGCTTCAGGTGTACAGTTCTATAACACATCATCTGTATATTGTATTGTGTGTTCGCCACCCCAAGTCAAGTCTCCTTCCACCACTATTTATCCCCCTTTACCCTCTTCTACCTCCCCCACCCACATTAAATATTCTGTTCTCTCTTTATTCCTATGTCTATATGCAGGGCAGGGCAGGGCAGGGCAGGGCAAAATAGGTTTCCAGTTATTCATATGGAAAATAATACAATACAAGATAGCCCTGTGTTTTGTGTACTCACAACTGTTAACCTACTTGTGCCCCATCCTGTGTTCCTTGGGTGCCCCCCGCCAAGCCCTGTAATACACATGATTGCATTTGATCACCACAATTTGTGATATAATAAGAGTGGTTATCATTAGTTCCTCATACCAGGGATTAGTCATTTTTTTCTTTTAACTTCTTTATAGAAGTATAACATATACCAAAAAATGCACAAATCATAAATATACAGCTCTATAAAATTTCAAAAGGCAAACACCCCCACATAACCAACACCTAAAAGAAGAAGCAGAATGTCACTAACACCTCAGAAGCCCCCTCTTGATTTCTCCCAGCCACTGATCTCTCAAGGGTAATCCCTATTCATAGATTAAAAGTATAGATTAATTTTCCCTATTTTTGAATGTATAAATGGAATAATAAGCATGTATTCTTTTGAGTTTGGCTTCTTACACTTAATATTATATTTTATTGTTGTATATAATCATGGGTTATTTATTCCCATTGCTGTATAGTACTCCATTGTGTGAATTCACCATGATTTATCTATTCGTCCTATTGTTGGTGGACATGTAAATTGTCTCCGGTTTTTAGTTATTACAAATAGTGCCTCTTGCACTATTTGAACATTCTTGCACGTGTCCTTTGGTGAACATATGTAATAGGACAAAAGCCACTTTCTCAGGCCCTCTTTCCTAGAGCTGCCTGGACCCCCATAAAGCATGATCAACCCTAATTGTTTTATGATCCTTAAGACTCAGGACTAGAAAATTACTGGAAGCGCCCTGAAGGCGCAGAGGCTCTAGGAACTTACAAAACAGGACATACCAGCCCACAATGACTGACAAGAGCAGACCCTGCACCCAAAGATAACATCAAGACACTTCACAGCGTGACTGAAACATCCTGCTCTACAACCGCCCCTTACCCTACAAAAGCTCACAGCCCTGACCCCTCAGGGCCGGGGCTGGTGCATTTCTCTGCACCTCGCCCTTTCCTTCCCTTGGGAAAGTGAAAATAAAACCTTTACTCTCTGCACATTCTTTTCTTTGTGAATTCTTTCATAGCCCATGTCACTGACCTCCCTAACAATATGTATTTCTAGAAATGTAATTACTTATCACAGGGTATGCATGTGTTCAACTTTGGTAGATATTGCCAGTTTTCCAAAGTAATTGTACCAATTTTTACTCCCACTAGTAATGTATGAGTGTTCCAGTTGCTGCGTATCCTCCCCAACATCCAGTGTTGTCTTTTTTATTTTAGCCATTCTGGTGGATGTGCGGGGATGTCCTGTAATGCTTTCACTTGCATTTTTCTGATTAGTGAATTGAGTACCTTTCATATATTTATTTGCTATTTCAATCTTCTAGAAACATTTTAAAGTGTCTTTTCCTGGTTATTAAAGTAATATATGCTAACTGAAGAAGTTTCGGCAAACACAGAAAGAAATCACAACAGATGTACACTATGTCAATTTAGCTAAACTGAAGCTACGCTTTTCAGAATTCCTTTCCTTGTCTGGTGCTGGGCTAAAGTTGGCCACCAAAAAAATTTGCCCAAGATTTGGAAGGCAGGGGCAAAGCAGCCACATTTATGCTCAAATGTTCAGTTCAGGGTCAGAAGCAATTGCAACTCACACATGCTGTCTCCAATCTGCTGGCTCACGTTGTCGTCATGGACAGCGATTGGGCCATAGTTCCTTCGTTTTGTGCCTTTGGATCTCATCCTTCAGCTTTTAACTCCTGGACCAAATGTGTGTTTAGCTACGTGACAAAGAACCCAGCTCCTTTTGTAGTTCACCCACATCTTTGACGGTGGAGGTTTTGGAGGCAGTGAGAGGCTGATGCAGGCCCCAGTGCACCCTCGGGAGCACTACATCATTCTTGCGGATTCCAGTTTGCCCTTGCTATCCCATACTTCATGTCTATTTCTTCTTCATGACTATCTGCTGGACTTCAGGTCTAGCACCAGAACACACGAAACAGTCACACAAGTTGTTTAACCAGCTCCTACAATTGCATAATGTCAAATCCCTATAGTAAACCTCTTACTCTTTGTCAGTCCTAGTAGTTCTGCCTCTCTGATTAAACACTGACTGATCCAGGCACTAAGAAGAAGACAAAATCTACCTGTAATTCAATACCCAGAGAGGACCCCTATCAACATCTCAACGTGCGTTCTTCTTGCCTGGAATACTTCAATCGAACAGAACTAGTCCCAGAGAGGTTAAAGATTGCTCAGGACTCAACTAGCTGACGGCAGAGGTGGCCCTTCAGAAGCGTGATTTCATCCCTGCTGATCTGGTGTTGCTTTCACCGTGTCTCAGAAGCCCTGAGTGACCCTGAGCACAAGCTCTGAGCCTGTGAGAGCAGGTTTTGAACACATTTTGGGAGGCTTTGCAGTCACCTGCTTTTACATCTTCCCCATTTTGTTCTGACCAAATTGCAGGAGTTCCACCTTTTTATTCCTCTGCAGGAAAAAAACAAACCAAAACAAAACAAAAGCCAGTCTTTTAAAACTAGAGTCATGCTGTGCCGTCTTCCTCCGGAAACTGACAGAGAAGTGACGGCCACCAGGGGGCCAGAGAGAGTCCTAATGCCTCCCTGCCGTAATTCCCCAGATGCCCATGAGCAATATAATCCTTTGATTTAAATATTACTATCTCAAGAATTCTCTTTTAAAATATAAATACTCCTAAGAGAGGTAACACATGAAATCCTTAATTTTTCAGAAGGAATGATTCCCCAGATGCACTGATAAATGGTATGCTATCATAAAACATTTTAGTAGATAGCAGTCTGGGCAGGTGGGGGTCAGGGGGCAGATGTGGGGCATAGCTAGAGAGAGAAGAAGCCAAATGCAAACTTTGCTCATTTTGCAGTTTGGCTGAGGCCTCCTGGAGTCTGAGTTTTACATGAACACATGTCAAAGGGCTTTTCTTTTCAAACCTGAGACCTGGGCCCAGGCTCCCTGCTCCTCACCTGGAGGAGAGATTTGCTTTCCTGATAAGAATAGGACCAAAGCTGTGGCTGGTGGGGCTCAGTGGATTGAGTGTAGGCCTATGAACTGAAAGGTTGCCGGTTCGATCCCCAGTCAGGGCACATGCCTGGGTTGCAGGCTGGGTCCTCAGGTCGGGGCATGGGAGAGGCAGCTCATTGATGTTTCTCTCACATGTCAGTGTTTCTCTCCCTCTCTTTCTCCATCCCTTCCCCTCTCTCTAAAAATAAAATTAAATAAAATCTCTAAAAAACAAACAAACAAACAAACAAACAAACAGAATAGAACCAAAAAGAAGTCACTGGAGATGGAGGGTAATACACACTAGTGATGATGAGAAAGAGCTGGTGACACATTCTTGCCCAGCATGTCAGCTCTGCCTGGCTAGCTTCTTGAAGAGGAACAAAGAGTGGATGTTGTACAATAGTTAAGCTTTCTCACTTGGTTTTCTTTTCTCTTCCAATGCCTGTAGATACTGTTGGCCTCTTTCCTGGTACAGTTCCTGTCACTGTCCCCCTCCCTCGACCCCTAGAAGAGGGGGCATTTACCCCACACATTGGCTGCTGAGCTGGGAGCCTCAGGCCACAGCCCAAGTACAGGAGTGCCCAGGGGTAACATTATCCTGCCAGAGCTAAACAAGGAGCTGAGTGTTTAGAATAACTTCAAGAAAGTCATGGGCGTTTCCTCTGTCAGGGAAACAAGAAACCACAGTGAGATAATGGATGGCTATATTCAGGTCACAGATTATCAGCTGCCACTGCTACTTCCTGTTCAGAATTCTATGAAACTTCTTTCTAGTCACTGGAGTATTTTGGAGTCTGTGAATGTGACAGCATTTAGTGATGCGGGGCTGGGAAGCTCTGCCTAAAGGTCTGGCATAACTCAGAGGTCAAACTGATCTTTTAGGACGAGGCTGGAGGGGCCATTCCTGGTGTAGGAGGTGGTAGGTGAGGGACCAACAGTGAGAATAATTTTTACCAAACTCTCAGCATTTTTCAGACTCTTGGATTAAGAGATTTTTGTGCTTTCTCTCATTTGACACAAAACCACCTTATGCAAAAAACAAGTGTTGGAGAGGCTGGGAGAGAATGGAACCCTTGTGCACTGTTGGTAGGAATGCAAAATGGTGAAGCCTCTTTGAGAAACAGTGTGGCGGTTTCTCAAAAAATTAAAAATAGAAACACTTATATGATCTGGCAATTCCACTTCTAGGTATTTTTTCAAAGGAATTGGAATCAAGATCTCAAAGAGATATTAGTGTAACAGTGGAAAATTGTAACAGTGGAGAATTCTAACCCACCCCACAGTTCTTTTGAAATTGTTTCTGTAATTGCTGATGCTGGCTAATATGGAGCATTTAGATAAACAGCATGCTTGTATAAGAATCATAGGAACTGATTGAGTCCCAGCCTGCGAACCAAAGGGTCACCAGTTCGATTCCCAGTCAGGGCACATGCCTGGGTTGTGAGCCAGGTCCCCAGTGGGGGACACACAAGAGACAACCACACATTGATGAAGAAGAAAAAAAGTGAAAAAAAAAAAGAATCCTAGGAACTAACTCCAAAAGATACAGACTCTGACCTTCAGGCATCTCAGCTCCAGGAGATTTGCTAATCTTCAACTGGGGAACCTGGACGATGTGAAGCCTGGATGATGTGAAGCCTTGATGACTAAACCGGGCTGATGCATATCCAACCATCACTTGGAATGGACTGTGCTCATATGCGTGCAGAGAATTTTTCAACCTGCCCCCACCTGGCCTTGCTCTCTTTGTTCTGTTTCACTCTCCCTCCTTATAAAACACCTCTGCCTCCTCTGAAAGGTGGCAATGGGCTTTGAGATGTGACTCCCCCGGCATCTCAGGAAACGGGTTTGTGACATGAGTCCCCTATCTTTCCAGGTGGCTGGCACCTGAAAATAAACCACTTTCCTTTACATCAGCACCTGCTTTTATAGCGGCAGGCAGCCGGGCCTGCATTTGGTTACATTAGCACTCCTATGTTCATTGCAGCACTATTCACAATAGTCAAGGTATGGAAACAACCTAGATGTTCACTGAAGGGTGAATGGACAGAGATAATGTGGTATACACATGGAATAAAATATTATTCAGCCTTAAAAAAGAAGGAAATCCTAAAAATATGCAACAACATGGTTGAGCCTTGAAAACATGCTAAGTGAAATAAGCCAATAACAGAAGGACAAATCCTGTACATTTCTACTTATACAAGGTATCTAAAATAAACTTATAGAAGCAGAGAGCAGAATAGTGGTTGCCAGGGGCAGGCTGGAGGAGAAATGGGGAATTGCCAATCCATAGAGTTAAAGTTTCAGTAATGCAAAAGGAATAAGTTCTAGAGATCTGTTTTGTTCCTATAGTTAGCAATATTGTATTGTATGCTTAAATAGCTGTTAAGGGGGATTTCCGGTCAAGATAGAGGCATGGGTAAACACACTTTGCCTCCTCATGCAACCACAGAAAGAATTACAACTAGACCTCAAAACAAAGAATGCCCAAACCATCAGAAAATCAAGCTGTATGGAAGTCAGCAACCAAGGATTTAAAGAAGTCACATTCATCCAGACTGGTAGGAGGGGAGGAGACACAGAGACAGGCGGAGAGGAGCAGAGACACCGTGTGGTGTGGAGAGGAAGCCGCAGTGGAATAGGTGGTTCCACATTCACATGTGGTAGATAAAAATCAGGAGGGATACCTTGGGAGTGAGCAATCCCAGCCCCAGGCCAGACCTTACAGCCCAGGGTTCCAGGACCAGGAAGAAAATGCCCCATAATGTTGGGTTGTAAAAACCAGAGGGGTTTGGGGCAGTGGAACAAACTGCCAGATTTTTAGGAGACTCCACTTAAAGGGACTGCAAGGACTTAAAAGGTACACAGACAAAGCTCCTCTGGAATTCAGCACCAGGGAAACAGCTGGAAGGACACCAGGTGCATAGGGCGAGGGCCAGGCAAACCTCCAGAATCCAGGCAGGGGCATTGTCACCTTTCTGAACTCTCTCCCACACAGGGCCACAAAGCATTGAAGCAGGTTGCCACACCCTGGCAAGTACCTACAGCTCCATCCCACACAATTTACAGGTGCATTTTCTGCAATAGGCCACACTAAGACAGGGAGTCACAGAGGCTCTACCTAGTACACAGAATCAAACACAGGGAGGCTGCCAAATTGAGGAGACAAAGAAATATGGCCCAAATGAAAGAACAGAATAAAACCCCAGAAAAAGAACAAAATGAAATGGAGGTAACCAACCTGTCAGATGCACAGTTCAAAACACTGGTGATCAGGATGCTCCAGGAACTCATTGAGTACATCAATGCTATAAAAAAGACACAGACAGAAATGAAGGTTGCATTAAGTGAAATAAAGGAAAATCTACAGGAAACCAACAGAGTATGGGATGATGCTAAGATTCGAATTAATGATTTGGAACAAAAAGAAGAAATAAGCATCCAAACAGACAGCAATAAGAAAAAAGAATTTAAAAAAACGAGGATAGACTAAGGGGCCTCTGGGATATCTCCAAACACACCAACATCCAAATCATAGGGATACCAGAAGGAGAAGAGGAAGAGCAAGAGATTGAAAACTTATTTGAAAAGATAATGAAAGAAAACTTTCTTAATTTGGTGAAGGAAATAAACATACAGGTCCAGAAAGCACAGAGAATCCCAAACAATTTTGGCCCAAAGAGGACCACTTAATCATAATTAAAATGCCAAAGGTTACAGATAAAGAATCTTAAAAGCAGCAAGAGGAAAGCAGAGATTACCTACAAAGGAGTTCCATAAGACCGTCAGCTGATTTCTTAAAAGAAACTTTGCAGGCAAGAAGGGGATGGAAAGAAGTATTCAAAGTCATGAAAAGCAAGGACCTACAACCTAGATTACTCTGTCCAGCAAAGCTACCATTTAGAATGGAAGGGCAGATAAAATACTTCCCAGACAAGGTAAAGCTAAAGGAGTTCATCATCACCAAGCCATTATTACATGAAATGTTAAATGGACTTATTTAAGAACAAGAAAAATATCAAGACTTCCTAAGATGGCAGCATAGGTGAATGCACCGTGCCACCTCGCACAACCAAACAAGGGAAAAAATCAGAGATTTATACAACCAAACAGCCAGATCTGACAGAAAATCGTATTGAGAGGAAGTCCGACAACCAAGGAATTAAAGAAGATACATTCATCCAGTCTGGTGAGTGGGGAGGAGCAGGGCGGAGGGGGAGCGCTCAGCGACCCTGCAGCGAGCAGGTGAGCAGACAGCAGGAACGCGGTTGGAGGGGCAGTTCCGCGGGGCTGCAGCACACCGAGAGACGGGGGTGCCTCACCGACGCGCGGCCAGTGCCCGGCACATCCGGACCCAGCAGGCCCAGACTGGTGCACCGGGCAGGTCTGAATTCGCGGGCAGACGGACCGGGAGAGAAAGCAGGGCACAACCCATCGGCGCAGATTGAGAGCACCTGTGAGGGGGGGAAGCCGGTGGCGGGAGGAACTCCTGGCCTCACAGGAGAGTTCGCTGGGGAAACCCGAGGGGGATTGGAGCTGTGCAGCCCGTCCACGGACCCAGAGCGACCCCTGGAGCTGGCGCAGAGGGGCCCAAATTGCTTGCAGGAGGTGGTGTGGGCTCAGAGAGCGGAGAAGGTGCCATTGTGTGCTCAGGTCCCGCCCCCACAGGCTACGTCATGGCACAACTACCATGAGTTTCCCTGCACAGGGGATCCCCAAGACTCCGCCCTCCTTACAGTAACAGGCTCACCGAGGGAAAAAAAATGGCCCAAAGAAAGGAACAGATTAAAGATCCAGAGCTAACCAACCAATAGATAGCCAACCTATCAGATGCACAGTTTAAAAATCTTGTAATAAGGATGCTTTCAGAATTTGACGAAAAATTATCGAAATTGCTGGAACAAATGAGGAGAGATCTGCAGGGAGCCAATAGAGATAAGAATGAAACTGGGACTCAAATCAACAGAGTGGACCAGCAGAAAGAAAAAAACATCCAACCAGAAAAGAATGAAGAAACAAGAATTCAAAAAACGGAGGAGGGGCTCAGAAACCTCCAGGACATCTGTAAACGGCCCAACATACGGATCATAGGGCTGCCAGAAGGAGAAGAAGAAATCCTAGGAAT